>OX463838.1:43733370-43794278 GCA_949825065.1 Odontocerum albicorne
AAAAATCGGGAATGAAACACGTTATTTTACTGACTAGAAATTAAGAGTTTTTTCAGTCGTTTCTTAAAGCATGCCAAGGACGGAGCGAGTCTTATATTGGTTTGTAACTGATTCCAGAGTCTCACTGTATGGGCAGTAAAGGACGACTACGTCGTTTCGAGGAAAAAGGAGCGGTGAACTGGAAAGGCCAATAAACAATCTCTGTTTGAGCGTAGCGCTAATCCATGATTGGAAAGACGCTGAAAATTATCAGCGAGATTAAAGGGGGCGGCGGAACAGTTAAGGATACTATACAATAGAGACAATGTGTGAATTTGGCATCTATTTCTAACATTCAACCAGTTCAATGCCTTCTGGTATGAAGTTATATGATCGTACTTTGTTCAGCTGTTCCTCTGTAACATCCAAATAACAGACGTCCGCATAGTCCATAATTGGAAAGATCAGAGATTGTACGAATAAAACTTTGGTTTTAGTAGGCAGGAATCTTGGCAACACTTTAAGGGAATGAAGGCTGAAGAAGATCCTTCGGCTTACCTCATTTATTTGATCTCGCCATGAGAGAGTGTTATCTATTAGCACTCCTAGGTTTTTAACAGTTTTATTTAATGGTATGATAGAGCCATCAAGTAATATTGGAGGAAGTAAGTCAGTGTTGAATTAACCGAGAAGCTGAGGGCTGCCAATGAGGATCGCTTGAGATTTCGTAGGATTTATGAGTAAACAATGCTCCCCAGTCCACTCCGAGATCGATTGAAGGTCCGCATTTAAATCGTTCAAAGCCGTTACATTCCATACGTCTAAATAGTTTAAAGCCGTTTTATTCCACATGTCTGATAACTAAGAAAAATAGTGTTTCATTCATTAAAAAGGGCAAATGACATTATATACGTATTTTTTCATAACATTTTACTTAAAAACGCCTTTTTTGTACAAGAAAGTTTAATTTAAAATTTTTATGTAGATTATTCGGATCAAATTATTGATCAACAATGTTAAATCAATGAAAACTCATACAGTATGTTTATTTAATACTAGTTATTTATTTAATTTGTATTTCGAAGTATGAATAATTCGTTATGTTTGGTTGTGAATGATTTTCCGCATTGCAGCACTTTCATAACATACAATGTAGTGGAAATTGGTTTGTTTGCACTTAAACTATTAACGTTGCCTATGTATATTTATGCATCCTACACGCGAGCCTTGTCCATCAACATTACAAGAAGTTGCAAGACAAAATATGTAAAAAATATTTTTAAAACCTGTTTTAAGTATTTTCCTACGTTGAAATACGAGTATAACAGCGATTGGATGAGGAATCCTAAGTCGTTTTATATTTTTGACTTTTATAAAGTTTAAATTTTTTTTTTTATCCTATTTTGAATTAACTTATAAAAAATTGTTATCTATTTCATTAAGCTCTATACCAAAATATATTATGGAATATATGTTTGCTTAAATATTTAACACAACCTACAGCGTATTATCAAAAGCACTCTTATTCTAATGTATACGTTTTTAATCATATTTATTATAACAAACTTTTTTCTTATAAAAAACGCATTGACTCATCAGTACACCAATCAATAGTGTTCCCAACAATTTTTTTATCATAAAAATGTTGTTCTTTAAAATCGATCACTTTTCATTTACTTGATAACATGAATATTCCTAGTCTCAGATACGAAAATATATTGTATATATTGTAACATTATTTGAGTGCTGTAAAAAAATAAATAAATTTAGTCGAGTACTAAAATTATTCCAATTTCACAAAATGTATATGATTTAGTCATTCCTCGTAATCGGATTGTTACAGAAAATAAATAAATTGTATTCTAGATAATTTCATAAATGAAAAGATAAAAAAGGTTTTGAAATACTGTTTTATTGTATATATGGCTCTTATCCATTTATTGCATGTATGGTATATACTATATGGCTCTTATCCATTTTCCTATTTTTGTGAGTTTTATGAGCTTAATTGACATAGAAATGTTCAGCTGTATTCACGTAGAAATCAAAATATTTGAATAATGGCACATCCCTTAACCACAGATTTTTAATTTATTAGCAATGTTAGTCTTGATCATAGCGTTTATTTTATCAACGTTATCTTAAATAACCTCAATTTTAGAATGTATACACGAACAATCGAGAATCAAACTAACAGTTCAGAGATACCCTTTCCTCTAATCCGCATAGATCGATTTTAAATATTTTAATTCAGTGTTTAAATAATTTTAACTAATTTGTCAAAACATAAATATGATGTTAAATTTAAATACTTTATATTCTAATTCAACTATTTATTTTTTAATATTACGTTTAAGAGTATATTCTTCCAGGGCTATATTGAATCTTCTATAATTCAATGGCGTATATTTTCATGGCTCGAGAATAATAAGTGAATTTTACGGTTTCATCTCGGGTTATTGCAGGTGCACGATGATGAAAAAAATGTAAATTTGAAAATGCTTCTTTTTTTGTGCGAAACGTATGTATGTAGATTTCGTCTAAAAGAACTTTATTGAATTAAATTTGTTCCCTTAAAGAAATAAAAACGTAAATAAAAATCATATGACTGAAGACGCTTAGCTTGCATATTGATATAAAATCTTATTTTAAAAAAGTAATTGTAAAAGGGATAGAAGTAGCACATGAATTGAATTATTAAATAAAAATTATACTGGAAGTATTTATAAATCGTAATTATTACCATGCTTTTTTAAACCGTTGCCGTTGTCAGTAAAATAATAGAAAGCCTTAAATATGCCATTTTCAGTAAAACATATTTATGTAAAAATAATCATGAAAATTTTACGAAGATAATTTATTCCTGTAATATAGAAGGAACGAGATGTTTATGAAGTCCTAAAAAACGTGACGCGACCAAATTAATCAAATTCTAAAAGATAACGAAATCTTAAAAAACAGGAGAGCAGATATTACAGCTGATGAATGTGGCACAAGGAAAATAAGAAAGGACATATATGATATGTAAATAGAGATTTCTTCTCTTTGTCCACTTCAATAGGGGCATGACGTTATAGTGTTAATGTCATATAAATGATTCGAAAGTCAATCTTTGTATTGTTTTTAATACGTAGGTAGATGTTGCTTCTCTTTTTTACTCTGGAGACAACGGAGAAACAGCTTTCAACGACGCGATAACGATAAGGGAGGATGACCCTACGTCATGCCAGTGATAGATGCATTCCCTTGCTTCGCTCACTGTCTTTTCAACCTAAGTAAGGCCCTTCATAGGCCTGCTTCGCTCTAGTCATTCGGAATACTTTCACTCAACAAAATTCATATGAAAATGCACTCACTTCCAAATAAATACATGTTTTACTACTGTAATGAAATATGACAAGAATCATAATAGTGAAATTAAAATGTTATATTTTGTACCAGTAATCTTTGATTTGAAATCCATATGTTCACTTTAACAACTTGTCGCTGTTTTCTTTGGCATTAGTTTTTTAGTATTTTTATTCCAGTGTCGTCTAAAAGCGTCTCAAATCGTCGATTTTTATCTTACTTTAGTAAGGTGTCCCCCTCGGCCAGTAGAGAGACACGTCTGCAATATTTGTCTCCACATTTCTCCTCTGTTTTTAATATAAATTGGAGATTTGCACGGTCATGTGTGATGCGATTACTAGAGATGGCTCTAACACATCTCTTTGAAAAACAATTTAAGCGTTCAGTTCCAATACAAACTACCTAGGACAATTTAGTATTTTTTTTTCAATGAATAATAAAATTGATTTTTTTAAACAAATAATGATTAACTAAAACAGTGCTTGAATCTGTTCGCTGAAGCCAGTTTTATCACATTCGCACTAATAAGGATCCATTTTATTTCTTCAAGTTAACAAATAAGTTTTTAAACTGTAAACATTATTACCTCAAACGTGTCGATATCTTATTTGTTAAGAATAATCTAAATAAGCTTATAACTGAATATATGTATAGTATCTTAATCACAATGTTGTTTTCTTTTGTCATGAAGCTCTGATACATTTTTCAAAATGTTGAATTATACTTCGAGATTCTTTTTGAATTAAGATAACGCTCACTGGGTCATTTTCAAGATATTATGTTATATAGAATATTTTTATAAATTACTGAAAGATAAAAACGACTTCTCCATTTCACTGAAGTGTGCATGCTTTGGAGTTGACTGAAAGTCATTTAATTAAAAAAAATCGCATTAACTTCATATGCTGGATAAGTGGCGCCAATATTACACGCAATTTGAGAACAGCGATTTTGTCGGTATGAGCACGTGCAACAGCAAGATACAGACTTTACGTTAAAGACTGCTAATAATTGAAACACCTAAACAGATGTACAAGAGATTCAAGAAGATCCTACAGAAGAAAGTACAGAACCTGAGTAGACTCATCATATTTATAAGCTAATGTCTGGATAAAGGTAGATGAAAGAAAAAGATCCAAGTAACCGATCCCAAATGAGATTTTATTTATATATGCGATGAAAACAAACCATGTATGCATTATATCTAATTCGATTTTTTATAGTTTACAGGTTCAGTGATGATAATTTCGTTAATTAATCAATATATTTTTGAGTTAAATTTTAAAAACCTCTGCAATACCATCAAACGAAGAAAGCAAGGTGCTTCCTTTGATTTGTGACAAACTTTTCTCATGAATTTTCTTTCTGCTGTTTTCAAGTAACGAGAAATTTCCAGTCATTTTTATGAAAACCTATTTTAAATTTAAATGAGTTTTGAAAAGCTTTTCTAGCATAAACAAAATTAAATAAGTCTTTTGAGTGGTTTTATTTTTATTTTATAAAACTATACAAGCAAATATTTTGTAAATACTCGTATATACTCGCAAACAAACTTTTGATATGAATAATGTTAAATAAATAGTATCTGTTATCTAATTATTTCTAATAATGAAAATTTTATACACATTCGAGGCAAATGAAAAGGAATGGATTTCCTCGCTTTAACATTTTTAATACTTTTTATACTCGTAACTTTTAACTAACTAAAAACTTTTTTACACTCGTAAATAATAAAAACACAATCTTATTTGTTTCGAATTATTTAATGAGGAATTAAAAAATATGTTTTTCAATTTGGAAGAAAAAGCGATCAAATTAAAACTCAAGGATGTAATTTTCATCTTTTTCATTGCTAAAATAGTCATTTTAAGTAAAAAGGAGATAATTTAATTTAGAAGATTTTTTAAGTTGTTTACTCATTATTATGATCAGTCATCCGTGATAAAAATGGATCATATTGAAGTTTTCCAAGTAACTGATTGCGTTCGATGAGGTCATAAAAACTCGAAACATCACTTTATTACGTCGCTCTTTTTGTTATTGTCCCCTAATTCTTGGCAAAAAGTCTTTACAAGTGACATTATGGCTTCAGAGTCTGTGTAATTGAATTCAAAATGGCGTCTGCTAGGGGTTCTGTAGCTGACTTCATTAGATATAATATATAATATCGTAGCATAACCTCCAGTCTTCTGTGTGTTGGGAAAACTACCTCCAAATTTAATGGCTATACGCAAGTATCATCCGTAAAGCCAGTTGAATTGAGGCAAAAAAGTGTCTAATATTTGGAATGCTGCGTCGATTTCCAAAAATATACAAAAAAAGTTAAATGTTTCAATTATATTATTTTTTATTCGGTAGTTCACAATAGTTATGTAACAAGCGAGCATTTTTTTGAAACGCCAAATTATTTCAAGTTTTCTGTTTTGAAGATGAAATTGAGTAAAACCATGTTTCGTCCTATTTTTCATAAAATAACTGCATGATATGTAAAATAAAAAAATCGATAAGGATTTTGTTAGAAATTTATTTTCCATGAAAACGAATAGCAAATAGGAAACTATATCGATAAGAAAATAGTATAAATCTCAAATAAGTATTTTAATTCTTATGGTGGACCGCTCCTCTCGGATAGCACGGACATTTTTTTACTAGTTTTTGGAGATCGAAGGACACATATTTCTTCAGAATAAACATTATTCTTGGATTGAAGATTGATTGAAGTACTAAGTTGAGTGTTTAAAAAAGTTAAAAAAAAATGGAAATTGAATAACATATATAATATAAACACTAAAACATAAAATTTTTCTTTCTTGTCAAAAAAATATTAAACCAATGATGAAAATTAATACACGAAATTACATTGTATAATATTAAGCTTTTTTACACACAATAATAATCTTAAGGGCTTATTTTTCTTATCAATAATTTATGCGATTCATACAAATATGATTAAAACACAGGGCCATATTACGGGCTAGATAACATATAACAGACGACAAATCTTACCCGTATCATAAATGCTATCCATTTGATGTATGAGTATGTCTTATTACATTTGAGTGAAACTGTTAACATATCAATACGAAAAACGCACTGATATCTGAGGACTGCTATTTTTTATATTTGGCATAATTGCACCGAAATAGTCAAATATAAGTATCATTGTTAAAATAGAGTTTGAAACACTTAATTTACGTTATTGCGATATGAATATGAAGCATTTTTAGTTTTTGACATAAAAACTGACCTTTGTTGCCTAGTTTGTGAGATACCTAGTTTTCAGCCTGGGGTTTGCGTGTTCGATTCACGTTGATACCCATTATTTTTGAAAATGTTTCAGTTTCATTTTGTAAGAAACCCCCATATGATAATACACCGATCCGGTTATAAATATATAGAACTATAGTATAATACAATTGTACAATTCTGAAATGAGAACTCTTCATATTGTCATATATCGCGTGCATTATTTTAACTGTGGAGGAAGCTATATGGCATTATTTCAGATAAACAAACTGGTTGATGAGATACCTAGCTTCAATATGAAGGCACTATACAAATGAAAATAATATACGAGACACAATACAATAATAAAATAAACAATTTATCTCTGATTGTGTTGCAGTTCAATTGAAGTCGTGGCCTCCTCTATTCTCCTCCTCCAATCTCTACGATTCAGAGTAGCTGTGTTCTACTTATTGATATTGTAGAGCTTTCTAGTGTCTTATTTTACTCCCTCTACCTAGCGGACTCTTGATCTGAAAATAGTGGACAATTAAAATAATAAAATTATTAAAAACGTCAAAATGCATCAGCTCAGTGTCCAAGGGTGTTATTGAAGATGAAGAGAGATCCTTTCCCATCTCATCTTTTATCTTTGTGTCTAAACAGCGTGGCTTTAGTGAAGTGACGATATTTTTAGGGGCATCCTGAGAGTCCTTCATTGTATTCGTAACTTTTATAACCTGAAGCTTGAACTGTAATATGTCGAGGATTTTACTCAAAATAATAATTTTGTAGGTATATTTTCCTGTATGACAGATATTTTCAGTCCTTCTTTCTATGACAAATTTATAATATATCTTAATGTTTTTTAATTTAAAAAATTAGATAGGTACTTTAAAAAATTTGATATTGATACTGAAATTCTATTTTTTCGGCATTATATTGTGACGTGTTATGACAAATTGATATCCTTTTCAGTCACAAGTGAAGTAGATTATTAATTATGAACATATGAAACCTTTGAGTTTTAATCGTTTTAAATTTTATGCTTTTTTATTTACATTGGTGATTTTTTTTAAAGTTACGTTTCGATTTTTAAATATGACTATAATATGAAATAAAAAAAATGAAGAAAAGGAACATGAAAACGTTTTATTGTTCGACTTATGAACATTGTTTGTTAAAAGCTAATTAATTATATGATTTATTTTCCCAATGATAAAATCAAAACTGAAATTTCACTGAATGTACAATAGTACGACGGTTACCAAGGAATTATGTGTTGAAAATATTAGACAGCTGTCACTTCTTAATATCGTTATGTTAGCCAAGACTTCGTATCACGGAAGATCCTTAAAAAAATTGTCGTCAAATAATTTTAGATTGAATGCGAAAATATTACAGTTTTTTATTTACTTTAGTCATTCTTAATGTTATTACTGTTTTGATAATAACAACGCATATTTATACTGATTTTAAAATTAGTTTCAATTAAATTGTGTTTGATTTAAGATTAAAAAAACAGGTTACTTTATTATAAATGGTCAATATTACATAAAAAATATCAATAGTGGAGAGTTCATGAAATATGTTTAATATCGCATTTATTTCTTCAGTAACGTAACATTTGGGGAACATTATTAGTGAGAGACTGGATCAATTACTCCGTAATAGTAACAGTCGTCATCTCTTCGGGGCTTTGTCTCCCGCGGATAAGAAAAAAACAGGAACGGGGGCGTGATGGCCGGGCGTGAGTTATTATAATTTTATGCGGCCCCCCTCATTATGTCGGCCCTGTGACACAGACACTCTCCTTATTGGGATACATTCTCTACAGAGGCACTCCAAGGGTAGGTTCTCTCATCCTTCTGCATGTGACACCCCTGCATGTAGCAGGGGTGTAAGATCTTCAAATTATATGACTGTTACGTCGTATCCAACTCTTGAAAGATACAATACAAATTACGTAGTTTTGATATTTAATATTTAAATGTACTCAAAACTTGACCAAATTATACTATATTTTTCATATAATATACACATACCATCACGTCATTTTCATCTCGGGGTAGGTAGAAAGGATAGAAAGCTAGACTTTCCAATCTCAACACACCCTTCGCCTCTACTACATCCATAAACCTTTTCATAAAACTTCCACAATTTATTTATATTTTACGTTTCCTTTCCTTCAAAATATTATCTTCTTGATCCAACCATAACTTCCTTGGTCTTCCTCTTTCACGGCTTCCACTCACATTTGCACTTTATATTTGTTTTGTTAGCCATTCTTCATTCATTCGTTCTACATGCCCAAACCATGTCAGAATGCCCGTGTTCATCTTACTCAATATCTAAGCTAACAGTCTTAAGTTCACACCCATCCCTAATCACTTTATCCCGTATTGTCATTTATTAACACCCAATCTTACAACTTATTCTTTGGCATCGTTTAGTGACGTTGAACCAGCCCATGAGTGCTTTGATAATTTCTCGAATAGATAAGTGTCAAATCTCCAACTGAAAGCCTCCAAAAGAGCATTTAAGCGTAATATATCAGGCAGACCATTTCATTCAATAAACAAGAGACGTATTTATTTGGATTTTTATATAAATCTGAATAATGTTTTCATTATTTTTAACAAACGAAATCTATTATGTAAAACAACGTTTAAAAAAGGGGCATTGCACGACTTTTATGTTAGTGTAAAGTTTGGTTTTGTAAGCCTATTATAGCCTTATAGCTATTGTTTTTTTCTGAATGAAAATTTTTAGACTAAGTAAGACCTTAATATACCCAATCTTTTGTAGATTTGTTCTTTTTCGTGTTTATCTAAATCGCATTTAAATACAGTGCGAGTAATATACTCGTAGATACGAGAAACTATTTTATTTATTGTACTTTCTTAACGAGGTTGACTGAGTTTATTTCGGCAGACACCGTTATACAGAAATATGTGAATCAATTTGACCAAGATGAATAAGAAATGATGAACTTCGTGATCTAGTTGATAAATACACATCTGTTTCAGCTCGGGGGTTGCGGGTTCGATCATAGTTATTATAAAAATTGTTCAAGTTTGATTTTCTTAATCTCTTTCTTTAGGTCTTTATAATCTTTTTCTTGTCGATTGGAAGAGATTGCCACATTGCAATACATCCAGTAGGTTTATAAAATGTATTTAAGAGAAGACACAACTGACACTATTTCTCTTACATAATTTTATTAGATGGTTAAAGCAAAATACAAGTAATATATAATAGTTGCTACGCCTCTTTATATCCAATTTTCTAACTGACTGTTACGTGACATGACTTGTTAAAGGAAGCAATAGAGCGAAATATAGAATATTATTACTATTATTATTCCTACTAAAACTTCAATTTACTTTTTGGGAATGCACTATCCGAGAAGTAAAGAAACAGTGTGTGTTGTTCTTAGGCCGAAGTGGTGCAGATTACCATATCGGTAGGTGGCGGGCTCGCGCGCACCGCACCGCACCGCACCGCTCAGCTCCGCCACACGACGTGCCGCTGTAGTTACCGGGGATAAATCACTTATGCTAATAAAATGGCAAAACGTTTTTCTTTACTTTATTTATCTTTACGGGAAGCGCGTCTGAGTGGAAAATTTACATGTCTACCAAAATAAGGGGTACTTACGTGGGGCATGCACTCCCTACCTGTAATCAGCGAGACTTGAGATTATTTGAATTACAAAGCATTTTACGTGCAAATGTAAAGGAATTTTATTTGAATGTTTTCTGTATTTTCTAGTCATAAGGATATTGTTATGGTAAATATATTTTTAAAAAATGTGTCTGGGGGGATAAAGAACCAGCTTATTATTTGCTCAAAAGCTCTTACAGAGGTAAGTAAATAATTATATTATATATAACTTGGATACTCTGACGTCGTGGCTTGCTTGGCAAAACGCCTGTCGTCTAGCCTGGGGTTCAATCTTGTTGGAACTCAATAAATATTTAAGGTCTCTCTAACGTATTTCTGATAAGTTGGAAGAGATTGCCCCATAGCAATATACCTGTCATTTTTTATTGTATACGATGAAAGTGTAATACAGTAAAGTACTCTGGTGTTTGCAAGTGTTTTATACAAATTAATATACTATACACTCATACCAGGTTATTAAGCCCGTCTATGAGTACTCTTTTTAGGTCGCTTTCGATAGAAATAATACATATCATGTATTGCAGAGGGTCTCATGTTACAATTTCAGTCTTATGTTACTTTCTTCGATCATGATCAGAAGACCCTGAAAGTACCCTCCTTAAAAAAGTTATGACATAAAACCCTGTGCAATAGGTAGTATTTACAATATATCAAAATCTACCTATCAAGAGAGAAAAAAACTAGGAATTTCAAGTGACGCTCTTAAATTATATGGATCTGTGTATGTTTCTAGTCATTTGTAGTGACCTCAGTGAACTAGGCGTTTGCCTGTATCTTACTAAGAAAACATAAATATAGAAAAATAGGTGGATACTTTTTACCGATTTTGATTAATATTTGATTCCTCTATCAAACTCTGTCTAAAATTATATGGATCTGGGTAAGTTGCTAGTCATTTTTTGTGACCTCAGTGAACTTGATTTTTGCTTGTGTCTTATTGAGGAAATATGAAGGAGAAATAATGGGTTAATACTTTTTACAATTATTGATTCATATTTAATTTATCTGTCAAAAAATCTCATTTATTTGATAAGTCGTGAGACTTGATCATAGAGTACGTAATTGACACAAAAAAAATGTCGACTAAGCTGTCACTATAAAAGACCGGATAAAATATGCTTCAGATTTATTCACACTATTTGAAAAAAAGTATTTGACACAGTAGGGGGATAATATCAAACAGAGATCATCTTAACCACACAAAATATATTCTCAATTTTGTCGATATTTCTATCAGTATCAAAAATAAGTAACCAACACTCCTGTCTGTTAGGGTGTCGGAGATTTTTACACTTCAAAGCGAAAGTATATTGCGCCGTTTCATTTTGCTCGGTGGGTGGGACCAGAAAAAGTTTGTTGTTTGGTAGCTTTCAAGTGGATCCATTAGTTTTTTCACCCTCCCCGAGGAAATGCTGTTTGTCTTGTAATGTGGTGAAAACATCGTATATAATGAAGATTTATCGAGAGGATGACGTGTCATCTCAAGCGGATTTAGTTCCACTGTGACGCTTCGGGATAATATTGTTTAGAGTTTTTAATGAAAATATTGTCTCTTTAAATCATGGAATTACGTTGTAAAAAATTGCGTATATCTTGCGTTAATAAAAAAAAATATTATTGAGAATTTGTTTCTCTTAAATTGTATAAACTAATTTTAAGGATACAAAATAAATTTATTTTTCCAGCATGAAGAGCTGAAATATTTTTACAATTTTTATGACTTTCAAGATGTAATTGAAAGATTCATTATTTTAATAAATCATATGTGGTATACCCATTTGGAAGGATACACATATCGAATGCCTGTCAAGTGATTAAAATATTGGGAAAAAATATTTTAAGTGGAATAATTAATAATAATTAATAATAATTACCTTCTAGAAATTGTGTCAGAATCTAAAATACAAAGATTTTTTAAATTTTAGATTTAAGTTCAAGAAGGTAAGGACTCATATCACGTGAGGGCATAAATAATAGAATAACAGTTCATGGCTATTATTCGAGCATTACAACATTATAATTTTTGTTATGCTGAATAAAATAGGAAATTTATAATTAGTCGATTGTATGATCTGACGTTAGTATATTGTCAAGCACCAGACAATATAAATAACGGTAAAAAATGAAAATTTTAAGTTATCTTACCCGGTGTGTTTTGCAAAAATATAAGTTGTGAACGATATTTAACATGTTTTGCGAAATTGAATTTGTAAGATCTTCTGGTATTCTGGATTTTGTTTTGGCGATACCTAGACTCTTGTTTTTTTACGAAAATAAAACTCCCTGCAATATATTTTGATTTAGCTGCAACTTCACAAAAGGAAGTATATATTCCAGCAACGAATCGTAATTTAGGAATCACAAGTGAAATAAACGTACAATAAATAAAAAATTGCAAAAAAGTGAGGATGGGAGAACATAAAGAGAGGTTGAGTTTGCGGCTCCAGGGCGATTTATTGCTTCCCGAAAACGCCCCAAAACCGGGGAAACTTTTAAATAAATGTTTTTCTTTTCGAAATGTTTTTCATTGTTTATTCTGAATATTTATGAAAGAATATATAAAGAAAACGTAGAAAGGTTTCAGAGCAGAAGTTCACTTTCTTGCGATACTGAATTTAGAAAAAAATATTTTGTAAAAAACTTTTATAAAACTTATTTTGTTAAATACACAATCAACAAAAAAAATTAAGATTTTTTATACGAAATTGATATTAATAATAAAAGCTAAACTTTATTGTAATCTTTATATGCCATAAGCTAAAATTAATTATTATTTTTAATAGAAATATTTTTTTCAAGTGAAATTATGATTTCAAATGTTTTTAAGGAGCTCTTTTTTACAATTTGTTTAAACATCAATATAATCGGTCATTTTTAACCAACACATTTTGTAATAAAGAAAAATAACGATTAATGTTATTATTTATATTTGAATAATTTGTTAATGTAAATAATTTACATTTAGTTGACATCAATTTATTATAAACATATTTTGTTACGAGAAAACATATTTTAAAAATAATTGAATTATTTTAGAAGAAATTAGTAGTTACTTGGAATTTAAAAGTACTACAAATACGAGTATAAATGAAAATAACCCAGTTACAGTTGAAGTTTATTTACAATAATTAGGTAGAAAATACCGTTGCTATTTTAATAAACATATTTGAATGAAATTCCCTAAAAATCAAACGTTCTGTTATTTGTTCAAAGTAATGTGGTACAAAATGTTTTTACCGCCCGACTTTTCCTTTTTACTAGGTAGTAATTTAAATAGCAATAAAATAACCGAGCACCGTTCAGACCATTCTCCGTCGTTCTTTTTATTATTTTTAAAGCTCCGCCAAGCATTAGATAGAGGGCGGAATATATTTTTATAGGTCTTTTTGCTTCGGGAATAATGTAAATGTAGGAGGGTTAATTGTTAAAGGAAAAACAATGATCCTACTGAAATAGCTGGTTTACACACTGATATTTAGCAATTCGTTATATAAAATTACCTTTCCTATTCAAAATGCACTTTCTGAATTAAATATAATTTAAAACGACGAAAAAAAACGATGTGCCATGTCTTAACAGCATACGATATTTAAATATAAAGCTTTTGCTCATACGAAAAGTAACTCAAATTAATTGTTTAAAAACTATTTTCAATATAAGCAATACGTGTAAATAATTAAACATGTAAGATGCTATGAATTCTTACTATGTAAATAATTTTTCTCTACCGATTTCATAATTTTGTTATACATAGCATACAACTTGACGGACTAATTAGCAGCATATAACCTGACGGACTAATCAGCAAATCCTTCCAACCGATCGGAAGATATTAAAAAGTCTTTGTGAACAAACTGGTATACTTTTTTTGGTAACATCGCCGGGTGGAAGACAAGTAATTTATTAAGGGCACTGAATATTAAATGTTGCATATAACACATGCTCACTACGTTATTGTAACTCGTTCATTTTTATGACAATTATACATTATTTTTAAATATGCACATTATAAATGAAAGTTTCATGTCAAGTAAAATAACGAAACATTAAAAAATGGCTTTCAAGTTTTATTTTAAAAAAAAGAAACGTTCTGTTGCATCTAAGGCAGATTTATATATTTTCATTAGGAACACAAATTGTTTGATCAAGTTAATTGTTACTAATAAAATATACGATAATAATATGGAATTTCTCATGATTGAGAATATTTTTGAGTAATCTTTGAATGGAAGGCATCTGTGTGTATTGTGTGTAAGCTGGCGCATTTCGGCAAGTAGTCGACATCGTTGTACACATTTAAGTGAAACGATTGGAGCATACTGGCATTTCTTATCTCTTTTTTGAAAGAATATATATGGCCAAAGTCATAGGTATCCTGACCGAAGTCATAGGTTGCCCGATTACTTAATGCAAATATTAGACCACTGCTGTCAACTAAAAAAACATGATACAAATATAGAATATAACAAAGGATTCAGAAATCATATTTACACAGTTGAAAATGGGAAATTTTATTTTATATTAAATAATTGGTGAAAAAATAAATATATGCGAAACACTGCAAAAATAATACTGCACTGAATTCATTTGCTCATTTTTGTTGTGAAAATCCAATTGCTTAGTTTTTTTATATTTGTCTAGCAAGCAGTGATTCAGCAAGGTTGTTTTAGCATTTCCACAGTGCTCGTAGACCGGAAGCGAGAAATATTCTTCCTCGGAACCTCTTCTGCCACGATAAGGCTACGCCGCGCCGCTCCGGCCTGAGAGACTTCATAGCGTAGCGGCGTGCCGGGCCCCGTAGCACGCTAATGTAACCGCAGGAAACATTTACCACCGCTAATACCTTACGGTACTTAACGAATAGATAACATAGCCGATAGGCTAATGCCAACTTGGTCAAGGGCGATACGTTTTACTTTCTCAGTAGGCTTTAATTATGTTTTAATTTTCTTATGGCTTCATTTGCAAAGATAATACGAGTATAAAAGCTTTGTAATAAAAATGAGATTTTTGTAGGGCTTAAACTCACTCAAAAATTATTATCCTTTGTAATTTGAATAATTTTCAAATAAAAGTACAATGGAGTAAAATATGTCAAAGTTTTACTATATAATTTTAAAAAGATAAACAAAACATAATTAATAGAACAACTAAAGAAAGCAGAGGGTTTGGGATATTTCTAAAAACCCATTAGTCAGTTAACTTTAAAGATATCTAATTATGTAGAAAAACATACAAAACGGTTTTTTTATTTTTAAATTTAATATGAATATAAGAAGAGAATAAATAATCAATGTAACAAAAAAAATAATTACATGTATTTCGCACAGATACATGCACATACATTGTGATGTGATATAAATAATGTATTATCAAACTTGTAGACTGTTTCAGCTCTTCAGAATAATCAGATAAATAGCCTTACATTTCCAAAAGCAATCCTAATGATACCTAGAAAATATGGAAAAAGGTTATGAGTTATATTTTTTTATCAGATAAAAATGATAGATTTTTTAATACTTTGTAAGATTACTATCAATAATTTTGTTTTGAAGTAAAAATCGAGTATGCAATCGCTTTTTTATAGAATTTATTTTCATACATCCAAAACAGTGGACTTGAAAATTTATTTAAACAAAGTAGCTTCAAAAATGTAAATATATTTTTACGGAATTGAATAAGCCACAAAAGTGTTATCATAGTAGACATGTAATTTCAATGTGATCGAGTATAACTCTCCGTTAAAGCAAAAATATGATATTGAGAATATTTTGAAATAATTTTCCTTAAAAAATATCGAATTTAAATAAAATATAAAAAAATGGTCACTGGACCACGATTGATCGTTATGTTTCAAATATATTTTACCATATTTGTCCTCTCTGTGCAGAAAAAACCACTTGAAAAACGGATTTCTTCATGAATGATCGTCAAACATATTGAAGAGGTTCGTTTTTATATTTCTCAAATCAACATTTCTCGCAATTTGTGTATCACGGGATGGAGATATTGTCGGTCACTCATTTTCGAAAACTCTGAAAAAATATAAATAATAATGAAGAAACATAAAACAATTGTTGCCACAATTTTTTGTTTAATTTCAGTATATTACTTGATACTGACAAATGATAAAGTATTAATGTGTAAAAAAAACATTGTATGATATAAGTAACGATAATTAATTAACACAAGAAAAGTGAAAAAATAATTTGTAGATAATTCGATGGAAATAATACAAAACCATAATGCATAATGCTAGTTATTTCTGGCTCTGTACTTTACTTTTGTAAATTTTAGTAAATGGGAAAATTGTCTGTAGATAATTCGATGTAGATAATTCGATGGAAATAATACAAAACCATAATGCATAATGCTAGTTATTTCTGGCTCTGTACTTTACTTTTGTAAATTTTAGTAAATGGGAAAATTGTCTGCTGGAATAGAATTTTTAATTATTAATAAAGTAAAATAGGATATTTTCTTACTTATCAAAATATTTATTCAATGAACATTTTAATTGCAATTTTAATTATGAATCGTGTACTTTATTGCTTTGTTCTTAGAAGCTATGCTTATGCAAAGTTCGGCTCCTTGTAGAAAGGAAAAAAATGTTTTAAAATCCATTTGACAAATTTAAACTAGAATGTACTCACAACATGTAAATGTTTCCATAGCATTGTTCTTCTGGACAGAGAGGACAAATTGAACTCAAGTTGAACAAATCAATCAAGCTCAGAGAAAACTGATCTAAAATAAAAATTGAAATGAATAAAAATATAGCTTAATTGGAATTTCGCTCACTATGTTTGTGTCCTAGAACGCATCTATAACTCAACGTGGTTCACTGTCTGGGAACACTCAACTTTTGGTGAATAGCTATTTAAAAAGGTTTTCTTGATTTTTAATTACCTACGGCTAGATTTTTGTTTATATACATTCCTTATATTTAAAATTTTGAATTTGGTAATTGAAAATTTAAAAATAACCACGTTGCATTTTTAAACATATATTTAACGGAATCAAGGTTTATTAAACATTATGAAATTATAAAAAGTGTAGCTTATTGGATATAATGTTACTTGAGTCATTAAATCTAAAAATACTAAATGCACATTTCAACATTAAAATAAAAACTTGTTCAAATTGCAACGTATTCATAAAAAGGATTTCTAAGGGAGAAATAAAATATCAAACAAGTAAAATATTATAACGGTATGAGACATTAAATAGCGTACATAATTTATGTATTTTTATAAATAATAAAAATACACAAATAAAAACGATATGAATAGTTAAAAATAAATCAAAACTTTATAACAAGAGCAAGGTTATGATTTTAATCTAGATTTTGTTGTATTTTGTATTTGTATATGTAATTTGCTGCAGTAAAAACTTGTTACTCAAGATAGTTCTATAAAAAAATTATAAAAATAAAAGGATAGTAAATATCAGGTTTGAAAATATAATATCTCACCTCCATCCCGTGAACACTACGAGTGCTCTGTGTTGTGTTGTATAATGCGTGTGGCAGAGTGACACTGTAAAAAGCATGTCCCAGATTTTATACGATAATTTTAAAAACAAGTACTTGAATCGGTAAAAAATCATAATTGTATTTTTTGTGTAGGTATAATTATAAAATAATAAAAACATTTACCTACATTGCAAATGATACAGCTCGATGGTAAGTATGCTATAAAATTATATTTTCAATTACGTTTTAAACATATATGTTAAGTTTATAATTGTTACATTGAAATTTTGAGACTCATAATTATTGAATGTATTATTTGAAAATAATTAACACTTAATTTCGGTTTTGTTATATTTTTTTACAGAATTGCCCATATTTATATAATTTTATAAGGTATTATATAAATTCTACTTATCATAGCTATTGAATTTGTCAATAATGTCGGCAAATCATCGATAAATCATAAAAAAAATGGAAATTATCGGAGAAAGTTAACCCGATTAACAGATATGCGGTATTTGTCACAATTCATTATTTTTTTATCTTATGTAAGTTGTCCTTAATTCGCGTAGTTATAATTTTATTACTTAAATCGTCCTGCTAAGTAAAAACCTTCACATAATTGGCGAATAATATATTAATAATTTTATCATTTAATAATACAGAATTAGCACGTTATCATTACTAAACTATACCTATAAATGTAGCTATGATTTGAAACAACAAATCTCTAAAAAAATCAATTATCTAATAAACATTGTTTTTTTCAAGTAAATTTGTGGTTTGAAAATCTGAAGAAGTCCTGAATTTGAAATTAATACAAATGAACTTTTTTATTTTGTAGCCACGTCGTGATTTGGAATAAACATTGTGAATAACATATACGACAAATGTTCAATTAAAGATAGAGGATATAGTAAAAATCGTTTCTGTAATTTGCTTTCATAATCTTATTTTCAAATGTCTAAACTTGAAACTTCTTACAAAATAGTTTTAAAATGAGCTTGTTTTTAAAAATATTCAACGATTTCTGAATCTGTTATGTCGTATAAGATCTATCACTATATAAAATTAATTCTACTTTACATTAGTGATATCCAGGTGAGTTTGATCGATTTCAGAAAGTTATAAAATTTCAATTAAATTAACGACTTTCTGCTAAAGACTTATGCTACTCTTCAAGGGTCAATTCAACGAAATTTTGTGATAGCACAATTATTCAATTTAAACTTTTTGTACACACAGGGTGAAGGAAAATTAAAAAAAACATGTAAATGAAAGTAAACGCTTTAATAGAAGTAATAAAAAAGTACAAAAATGTATTATTTCAACATAAAATAAAACAAAACCAGTTAAACGTTTGTTATAGTGGAAGATTTTTTACTTAAACTAAAAATTTTCAAGATTTGTTTTAATGAAAACGAAAAACGAAGTAAATAAGTAATGTAAAAATGGAATAGTGAATCGTCCTTTGGGTCACTTTGGTATATAAAAGGTCAAAGTTAATTGAAATGCATATTTGATTAATTGTATAAATGATTCTTTAAACCGTGGTGAAATGAACAACTTTCATTATATATAACCTTAATACTAAATATGTGGTGTAGAATATCTTACAACTATTGAAAGCTACTAATTTAATATAATACTAATATTAAGTAACAATTAATAAGCCGAATGAGACAAAATCGGTATACATTAAAAAAGTCAAGTTGTGAAGTCGACTTCTTCAATCCATAGCGTCGAGTTTCTGGATTTGCGTTCAATGATAATGGAAATCGGGAAACTCAAAAGATACATTATAAACTAATCTCGCTACGATCTGGATCTAAAAACTTGAAAATGAAAATTTTGTTCATTTCCTCGTGAAATGAACCAGTTACTCAATGAACGGCAAAACATTGAATATGGAAAATCTAAAGGAAATTGGATGTCGCTTTAGGTATTTATCATTTAACCTAATTGAAATATCTTGATCTGTTTCTCAATATCTCCATATGTTTTGTCATCTTTACCTATATAAAATAATATTTTTTGATTCGTTGACCCTAGAAAGAAAACCTTTTAATGCCTAACTAATGCTGTCATTTGTCGATTTTATTCAAGACTTGCGGTCGATGTGTAAAATTATACTCCGAGTCTACTTGCAAACAGGAAGTGGCACACTTTTATCTGAAACAAAATAAAAAGAACACATCATTATCTTCTATTGAATATATTTTTACATAAAAAAAACTAAAACACGCTTTAATATAGTAGTAATCTGCAGATATTAACTATTCCACCCACAGTCAATGAAATGAGTATTGTAACTCAATGTAGATGAAATGAGTGTGTTGTACAATCATACATGTACGAGTATATGTTCAGTTCGTAAATTACTCGTATATTGGAATTTTATTAAATGTGTAAATTTGGACCAGAATACAATTACGTGGTAAAAATAATATCTTTTCTCATGAAAGATGTTCTTCTTTACTTGTATTGCTGAAATTTTTTTCGTCCGATTTCAAATACTGCGTGATCTAGGAGCGAAGAATACGACTTCTATCTTTTATAGGTAGTCTTTTTCGGTTGTTTGCAAGACGCAGGCAGATTTTTACAAATAATACCCCAAGATAAATCACCCTTCGAGTTTCTTTCTCCCAGGTTTTGGGGCCGTAAGTTTAATCCTAATAATAATTATTAATTAAAATAATATATTGTAGAGCCACAGGTTGCCTCGAAACAGATTTGATCAGGGATTCGAATCTGTATTCTTTATGGATCATGAACGGGTATATTGGTTTGACATGGAAGATAAGTTTGCCATGGAGTACCGGCCTATAGAACGACCTGTGAAACGGCACATTTTTGTAACATATGAAACATAAAAGCTGATGATGATTCAAATACTGGAATTTAAATATAATTAAAGAAACCTAACCTTTTCATTATTATTGATCTTGAGTAAATAAGAGACATTGATATATACGAGTACATTTTATTAAAAGCTTTAAGGACCGCCGTTTTGACTTATGCCATGGAACATTTGCCCTTGCCATAGAACATTCGACTATTTCAGATTTCTTCAAAATTGAGAACTGCAAGGTTCTACTATCTTGATGCCGACCAACCAACAAAATAAATAAATACAATTTTAGTTTATCAACAAAACTACCCGTGTATCCATGTATCCATCTAGGAAATGTAGGAAATGTATTCAAATAGTGCTTTTTTGAGATCGGAATTTTAACATATTTATCAATAAATATTATTTTCAACAAAGAAGTTAAAAAGTTGTTAAGATACACTTTGATCAAAAGCTATTTTTGCTGATTATTTTGACTCAAATAAATAATTTCAACATATAACATAAATGAAAAATATAAATAAAACAGAAAAATATTGTTTTATATTTATTGAATTTAGTGTATCTTAAAATATTACGTTAAATTGGATAGAACATATAAACTAGAACTTGAATTCAGTATGAATATAATTTTTTTATCTTAAATATATATACAAATTTCTGAAAAGAATTTTTTTTTTAATCAATATGCCACAGTAAAAATAAACATTTAACAAAATATTTTAAAGGGATTTAGATACAAACGGCATTTACCTCAGAGCGCTATAAATGATTCGAGCAACTTATCGGTGGAACGCTGAACATTTCATCCGAAAGTCTTACTAGACCGGAGACCCAATGTACGGCTCGGGACTCTTGCTACTGTCACTTCGGGAGAAGCAAAGGCAAGAGGTGGGCCTTCTTGGGACGCTGGGCCGGCAGCTCATCTGAGTAGATCGAGCCTATTCCATTTGCACCTGCAAGTGGATAATTTTTAAGTAAAAAAAAAAAATTTCATTAAGCTGGGGTATATTTGGTAATCTCCTTCCTAAAATACGAGTAGTACGGTGCATGGCAAGTTGTATGCTAGTGGCAGATGTTCGGTTCGACTATCTTCGAAAAGAGAAAAGAACCATTTAAATTAATAGAATAATACGATTTGTTTATTGAATGAAATATTTCTAAAGAAACAAAACTAAAAGCTAGTAATTACATTATGTTTCCATTTGGAAGTACAATAAATAAATTTAGAAATAGGTTAATTGATAACAAAATATATGTTAATACAATACATATCCTGAAATTATCCATATATATACACGAATGTACCTTTAGACAATGTAAAAAATACATTTGGAAAAGAAGCTATCAAAAAGTCTGCGCTCATCTTATAACCTCAAATAGTACTAAGTGGACGATACAATTATACATTCTATAATCATGCACCGAAAAAAATAAGCGTCGACAACAATATAAATTAGATACAGCGAAGAATGCGTGTAAAGCAATATATTATGTGTGAAGGATTTAATAAAAATAATATATGTCGAGGATTTAACATAAGAAAATATTGCAAATTGAACGAACATTTTGTGCTAATGACGAAGATATAAAGACTAATATAGCTCCGGAAAAAATATTAGAAAAATAGTTTGCGGGAGGTGTGGGGTGACGATTATTTAAAATGTGTAATTTTAGATATATGTTGTGGTGGTAATTATTTGAAATGAACATGAAGTGAACATGAACTGATTTTATAAGATAGAGTTTGAAAAAAATCTATTTTATGTTATAATATTAGGTTTTTGGGACTTGGGAGTTAAATATTTAAATGCTAGTTTCGATGATTTATATAAAATGATTCGAATTGTTATTTGACAAACATTTGCTTGGATGGAAACTCTAATATTCCACAAAAAATTTGATTGCGTTTTAAGTTGAAAGTTACAAGTAAAATACTGTACATAATGAAAAATCCTCCATCTTTAACTTGAAACATTGTAAAACAATTGTATTGTTAATTGGAAGAGATTGTCACTTGGAAATAAACCCAACATATTTTACTCAAAGTACAGATGAAGTTCAATGTATGAATATTTTTTCAATATTCATAATAAAAAGAATATCCGATTATGTATCGATTCGGTATTATTAACATACAATGATTAATATCCAAGACGAATATTTGACTGATTTTCGAGAGTTATGAGAGAGTTATAATTTTTTTTAAATCGCTGATTATTGTTACGGTTAAATTTACAGCATTATGAACACATTTGAATTTATTATGCTAATCTGGTGAGATAAGAAATACTTGGCTCCAAGGAGATGTATTATAATTAAAGAAACAATACATCTTACCGATGATTTAATAAATATTGTCAACAATTATAAAAAAAATATCTTAACGTTGGTATCCCCAATAAAAGTTACATAAAAAAATCCTTTTTAACAACTCTGGTTTCTCGACATTGAAATCTTATATGAAATGCATTTTTTTAATTGGATTATTCCAGGGAACAAATAAAAATGTAGACATATTTGTTTATCTAATATCATTCAATATCATAATAAATGTTTTTTTGGTTTAGGCAATGCCCCCTGTTGCGAGTGCTTTGTAATATAGTAACTTGGTGACATTTTTTTAAGGGAATGATGATCGATCCTAAAATTGCACACATTTGATTTATGTTACTTAACTGTGTTGGGTGCGATATTCATAGTCGACACTTTCATTGGGTATATAAATAGGATATAAATAAAATTCCTCGCTGCCGCTCATACTAGTATTACGTTTCAAATGGTCGGAGCATAGTAATTATAGTCTTTGGGCAGTTAAGACTCCATTCGAATTCTCGTGTCATGTCAGATCGGCGTATCTAAACTATGTAATTTAGTTGTAAAATAGTTTAACTCCATAGTATCTCACTAGATAATAGTGGTCTTGGGCCGAATTGCTTAATGCGCCGATGTCGCCCATGCAAATATAACTATCAAGATCCTATAAAGTGGATATCACTTGACACTGGCGTACACTCCTTCATATATAGGAGTTTACGGCCATTATTCAAGAAAAAGAAGAACCCTTGATAAGCTTGTCTGATATGAAAGGAGAACAGTTGGATTGTAACTGAATTGCTTGGATGAGTGTAGTATCGACTATTTGTTCCAAATAAGAGTAAAATAAGAGTTAGATATAATATTTTGAATGCAGTAAACTCACCAAGATGTCCTTTCTATACTGCATGGTATTGAGGTGTCTGTCCTGCATGATCTAAGGTTGTGTTCTAAGGAATATGTTTCCATATTCTCGTGGTGGCTTGTTTGGGAAGATTCGGCAAATTACCTTGAAGATTTACCACGTGGCTGTGTCGAGATGGTTGAGGAGCCACGTGGGCCAGACCGCTCGACCACCGCATCTGTAACAATAAAATTATGTTTTCAAACTGCGGCTCATCTCCAATATTGCGAACGATATTGAGCTGCATTATTTCTGTAAGACATAAACAAAGGCTCACTTAATGCTATAAATATTGTTAAATATTGGATACGATTGATTATAGGGCAGAAATAATGCATTCAGAGTATTTGGTAAATAGAAGAAAAAATCAAAATAAAGTAATAAAATAAAGAACATAAAAATCAAAATAAAGAACAGAAGCAATCGCAGTCCATAGTACAAGGTGCCAAGGTATCAGCCAGAGTGGAAGATTCTTAAAAAGCGGCTTAGAAGTAGTAATAAGATTTTTCCAAACATGATTGTTAGATAATATTAAGGTTTACTGGGAGAGTTTGAATCAGAAGGCCCGACACCGAATTGTGAAAACATCGGGAGAGAGACCTGTACCCAGGATTGAATGGACGAAGATAAAGACAAGAAGAGTTGTATTAAACATCTCGATTGGTATTATAAAGAATATTTATATCTTAAGTGCATAACTCATATAAACATAAAAAAATTAACTACACTATCGTAAAAACGTACACAAAAATTCCCATATTTTGTTGTTACCAAAAACTGCAGATTTACAATTTACAATACTTCGAAAAATGTGCCGATTTGGATTGATAAAAAAACATTTATTTAAAATATATATATTGACAGTAAAAATTGAAACGAACAAAAACTAACGTAACTGTTTGTATAAATAAAGTGATATAAAACGCGTTAATATTAATGCATAAAAAATGTTTTTTTATCAACAAAAATAACTCACCAATTCAGCGATCGAGCGGTCAGTGGGGCGAATATAGTGGGGTTCGAACTATTATATATATTCATAGGATTGTTCGTTTTAAATTAGCTCAACACTTTAAAAAGTGTATTTTTTCATCAAAAGTAAGCACCCATTTGCCCAAAATGTAAATTATAAAATAACATAGATACATAGAAAATTTATTTGTATTATTTTATCAAATATAAATTTTGAGATATACATTTAAAAATAATTAAGTACTCTTTACAGATTGTTGATTATTTAATACCTCTGTCATAAACTCAACAACTTGAGAAGTTGTGAGACTTAATTATATGTATGTACCACGCGATTCAACCCCTAGCATACTTCATAATTTCAGATAAATTAAAAGTCCATCTGACAATATTCCGAATACAATTATCAAAAATACATCAAATTTAAGAGTTAACAATTTTTTACTTGTTATCTTTTCTGCAAGTCCAAGTACTCAAACACTTGTCGCAATAACAACCACTTTTCGATCCACAGCCTGAATTTTTCAAACCCTTATGCTTTTATTGGATTTGGTATCTCATTGTTTGTCATGGAAACCAAATAGACATATTGCTTTTAGGTAATACATAGGTGTTTTAATTTCAGGAATGCTGAAATTTTGATCAGTTTTCATACGTGTTATGTGTCTTTGCTGAGTTTGTATATTTTTTCTTGATGATATATAGTGTCAGAGAATGGATTTGAAGTGTTAGTTGGCTACGTTAAAGACACGATACTCGCTGAAAAGTTCCGCTGTAGGATACCGGGCAGAACGTTTATTAATTATTTTTCCGCATGGGAGTCTAGCGAATTACCGGACGACCATGCTTCTCAAATATGGATACAAACATTTCAATATGTTTAAATATAACAACTAAACATGGTTTGTTAGCTTAAACTTCAATTCAGTAAACATAACAAAGCTTGAATGGAAAATAATTGATGTTTAAAATGCGCACAATTCCCGCATTGTCAAAAAGTGCCAACGCAGCAAGAATCATCTTTATTTATTGTCTGTGTCGGTACTGAGTATATTTGTTTTTTGCGAAGAGTACACTTAACCTCCCCTAATGTCATGCATCAGCTCACATAATCTTTGATTTAATATCAACATTGTAAAATTGAAATCTCGTTTGTTCAATATGAGCCTAGTTAAATTTTACTTAACAACATAACGTTGAAAAATATATATCTGCAAACTAAAGGCAGCTTTTTTTCAATATTGTCTCAAAGGTTTACTTAACCAGTAAAATTGTATTTTTTTATCTTAAGCCATTATCGTGTCGTAATAATTTTGTGGCATTTTTGAACAGTATTTAATAAATTCTTATACAAAGCTATCTTGAAGTGATATTTTATTACGACATAGTGCTATACATGTATTCATTTGTTGTTATTAAATTCATTTTGTTAGAAGAGAGAAGTCTTTGAAATGTGAACATATCGACGTATACTGCACATTTCGTTGGTGACCAAAGTAAATAATCTTGATGTTCTGAGTTGTTTAAATAAGGAGTCTGAATATAAAATAAAGTTTGAATACTTCACTATAAAAAATAAAGTTTGAATACTTTGGCCATATCATGAGATATCAAAATGTCAGATTCTTCAGCTAATAATGCAAGAGCAGATAGAAGGACGACGCAGATCTGGCGAAATAAGACTTTTTCAGTTTGAAAACCGATAAAAATAACTACCTTGTCCAGAGCTGCAGTTATCAAAGTGAAAATTGCTATGGTCGCTAATCGAAAATCGCTAACTTTCGGTTGGATGGATTGCACAAAAAAAAAGAAATATTAATAATTCCTGTTATCTTCTCGTACATTGACTTTGCAAAGGAAATGGTCGGTAAAAAATATTATTTAATATAGATTTTGATTTGACGGTTTTGCTTGGTTAAGAAATATATTAGTATCTTTTTTATTCCACGGGTAGGTATTAGCACAAAGGTCATACAAGTTATGAGGTAACAACAAAAAAATAAATCCAATATTCTTAACAATTTAAATATTCATAATAAACTTTTTTTTTAAATTAATTTTGAAAAATTTAACAGGAAATATAACAGGTACATATTGCAATTAAAAATCTTGTTTATGTTCGTAAATACACATATAATCATATAGACTACAATTTGGTTACAATTTTGTCAATTTTATTAACGAGATATGTTAGGTACTCATAACTAAGCAAACATTGTGAAATGTGTTAAGAACTTATCTTAATTCAAAACTTCAACATTTTTTAGTTTATTCTTTAGATGCTGTTTACCATATTTTCAAATTCAATATTAACATTAACTTTTAGTATATATATATATATATATATATATATATATATATATATATATATATATATATATATATATATATATATATATATATATATATATATATATATATATATATATATATATATATATATATATATATATATATATATATATATATATATATATATATATATATATATATATATATATATATATATATATATTTTTTTTTTTATGCTGTGATCAACCACCAGCTTGAGTTTTAAAAGAAGATTGTTTCAATGAACACATTTGACGTGTTAAAATATTTAAATTAGTGACAAACTTTTTTATCTAAGTACATATATTTTGCCTCCTCCACATTTATACATCTCGCCATGCACAATCTTCTTTTATTCATATTTCTCACTTTACCTCCATTCAAAATCTGCTCCACTTGACCTAGTTACGTTTTTTTTGGTCTACCTCTTCCACGTATACCTACCATTTTGACTTGTATACTCGCTAAGTCATTATTTCCTCATCCATTTTCCCCATAGGTCCAAACCATATTATGTTTATTCTTTATCTTATTTAATACATTAATTTTATCCGTGCATTAATTTCCGATTTCTCAATACTACCTTCTTTCGTACATTGATACCGCACATTTGTTTAGAGCACAAATCTCCACAGCATTAAACCTTCCTTCATCCGGCAAGTCCAAGTTTTACTCTCATTTTTCAAGGTGGGCACTAACACGCAATAACATTTAAATGTGTAAAACGTTATTCATTATAAAAAAATATACTTTTGCAGAGATTTATCATTTATTCCTCATTTATTTTTTTATTGTTGATTTATGGTGGGGAAAGCCATTGACACTCAGTACATTAAATAGTTTCCTGCCGGAGCCGGCTGGGGTGGGTGAGGGAAGGGGAGGGCGAGTGCTGCATCGCAAGGGGCGAGGGCGCATCTTATACACACAGGAACACAAAGCCTCATCTGCATTGCAAATCATTCTACAACTCAACCATCAAACGTCCGAAATTATTGTCTATGGACCGTGACGCAGCGAGGAGTTGCGCAGGCGCACCTAGCGTCTTCTTGCAATCACATTACTAAAGTTGTTTCATGCAAAGGAGCATGAGGTATCCAACTGACCTAGTGAATTCAATACACTAGGCAGATTATTTTATCAAATATTTATTGCTTAATTTTTTCGTTGGTACCAATTAACACAGTTGTGGTAGATGTTGAGGTGTTTCAGATTCAATCAATAAAAATATATTGACGACTGAAAGCTATAATTATTTTATCCCGTATTTAAGGATACATATAAAAACATTTCAAAAGTAAAATCTAAGATGAGCGCCCTTGAGAAGAGTTTGCTCTCTAAATGGTGCTACATAACATTTCCTCTAATATTATTATTATTATTCGTGTGTATACTCCTATGTAAATGGTTTTTCAACGTTCTAAACAAATTCAACTCAAGGATAACATTATTTTGTAGAGTAATCGGTTTTATTTTACTTGTGTATTTCATGTTGATTTTCATATGAAACTCAACTTTTTATGTTAACTTATAATTGGTTTTTATTATGCCTTAGTTTCATCCAGTTTTCTATCGTAAGATAATTTTTACAAAACATTTCAGAAAAACAGTAAATTTTGTCGCGTTGCTGTGTCAAATTTATTTTGCTTTTCTTTTATTTGAAAGAATAATTTAGATTAACACTATCTCAAAAATGTAGTGAATGTTTTATGGAAACAGTGAAAAGTGTCAGCTTGTTAAAAAAAGTGGGCATGAAAATGGAAATGTTTTAATTTAATAGCGCATATTGAAAAAAAAATTACAACATATATAAAATACATTGCACCAAATTGAAACATATATAAAATACAATAAAAATATCAAATATATGCTATAATTTGGTGCAATGTGCTTTATATATGCTGTAATTTGGTCCAATGTAGTTTATATATGCTGTAATTTGGTGCAATGTGCTTTATATATGCTGTAATTTGGTGCAATGTGCTTTATACTCGTATATGCTGTAATTTGGTGCAATGTGTATATATAGTATGCTGTAATTTGGTGCAAACCCTTTTTTAAAATCTGATATTAAATATTTTATGTTTTCAATGTATTTTATTGTATGCATGTTTTTCGAAACGTGCTATTAAATGAAATCTCGAATCCAATTTTCACTTAATATTTTTATATCTCCTATTTCATTGCAAAGTACAATATTTTTAATATTTGTGCTTAATACTAAAAATGTATCGTGCTCTCATGAAACAAAGAAACATAACTCCCTCCTTTTATGGCTTTCGCTGAATTATTCTTTTCGATAAAAATAACTCGATATTTACCTTTCTGACTATACAATAAACGCCACTATAAAAAGCTGCCCAAAGGCGATATTTATTTTTTATTAAAACCTCTCTATGATAGATTCTTTATGGTAGGCTCTTTTGAAGAGTGGGCAAGTGGAAGGTCTCGAGAGTTGCTCAGGGGGACGTCCAAAGGGAAGGGGCAGGAGCTGTCAATACTCTGTATGACAAATGACACAGTAAAGATTGTATATATTTTCCATATCATTTCACAGCATCTCCCTCGTGTGGGGATAAAATCGAAACTTTCTTTCTCTGGCGTATTTTCTAGAATCTTGTCCAAGTCGTAATAATATTTCATTTTTTATGAGTGGCAAAAAGTTTTTCTTTGGCTTATTTCAGAAAATATTGTTTGATTTTTCTGAAGATATTCTCATCTTATAATCATACAAGATGTTTTGTTCTTGCCGCAGTGATTTAATTTCTATAGAATAAATTGTAATTTATCTACAATAGTTAAACACTGTTTATTTGACTTAATATAATTGTATAATCCTACCGGCTTCAACGTTTTCCCCTCATCATCAGGGGAGCACAAACAATTCTTGTATGTGCTCCCCTGATGATGAAGTGATCACATTGAAACTGGTAGGGTTATACTGGTTTTACTTAAATACAGTACAAACTTCCACAGTGTTAACGCCTTAACTATAAATAGTATGTAGAATAAATGTTTTGGTTTTCATCTTAGTAATAAAACACTATTCTTAAATTGAATGTCGTTTTAGTAAAGAGGTACAAGTCATCAATTACTTATTTGTTAGTTTGAAGTTTTGCAACACTTGTATTCTTGAAATACATACCTCAGGTAAATTTTAAAGGTAAGCTTTGAATACATAAATAATCTATGAATAATTTATGTATTCAAAGTTTACCTTTAAAAGTTTTGCAGCACTTGTATTCCTGTATTTCAGGAATACAAGTGCTGCAAAACTTTAAACAAACAAATAAGTAATTGATGACATGTACCTTTTTACCAAAACGCCATTCAATTATGTCCAATAGCAAAAAACTTATATAGTAAAACATTTTTTTAACAACGTTCATAATCTGTTAATGGAACGAACTGTTTATCAAAATGTTATTCTGAAAGGCACTAATGCAGTTTTAATACTAAAAAAAACAAAAATATGGGGATATTCAATATTTCATATTGATGTCTCTACAATATTTTTTTTAACTACTTTGACTTTAAGTTGAATTTTTATAGCAAAAAAGAAAAATTAAGTATTATAAAAATCACAAAAATTTTATTCGATTTTTATTGAGAATATTAAAGCAATACTTTCCCTGGATAGAAGTACGGGTATAGAGATGAAGGGTAGAGCAGAACGATGCGATGCGATGTGATGCCCCTTCCAAATATTGAACGATCCACCCTGTAAGAATACTTCCGTATTCAAATAAGGATCAAACAAAACTTAACGCGGCTTTTTTCCCCAATTTACATTCCATTTTCTCCTTAAAAATAGAACGACTCAAAACGTTTTATTTACTATAAAGGATCGTTGAAGAGGATATAAGATGTTTGTTTGTTTTGCTGTCGTAAAATTGATAGTCAAAAATAAATATGTAATAAAGATTAAGGATTTTGTCATTGTAAATTTGCAAACATATTTACAGAATTAAATCATGTACTTTGGTTTGATATAAATGATAATATCAACTTGACTTCAAACTGCATTTCTAACACAGAATCTTGTTATTTGTGGTTGTATAGGACTAAACTTAACGAAAAAGTGTAAAAATTCTATTTATTTTGTTATTTTAAATATATTTCAGAAATAGTTCCTATTCCTTATAATAAAAGAGAATGAGATCATTTCATAGTAATTTTATAAATAATATAAACTTTTTGAAAAATATTTCGTAAATAACTTCTTTGCTTTATGACCAGCTATAAATAAAGATAAACTAAGAGATTTTGATAAAATTTATATTGTAAACCTTTGATGTCGAGCTAAAATAAGACTCTTATCCCAGTGATTCTTGTCTCGAAAACTCGACGCTACGCCCTTTACTGTGTTTGCAACTCGTATTTAAAATAAAGTAGAACATGTCTTAAAATATAACGACTTTCATAGCCTAATTGGTAAAATGCCCGTCTATTAATTTGGGGGTTACGGGTTTAATTCTCATTTGATACCAGATTTTTTAAGAAGGTTCCAGTCTAGTTTTTACTCAATAATTGTTTATCACATTTTAGGTTGTTTGGAAGAGATTGTGACATGGCTATTGTATATACCCACCACGGTGTACTGTATACAACGAAAGTGTAATAAAAAACAATAATACAATAAACTGATAAAATTTAATTATTTATAGTAAATTTTTTTTAAACATTTTGTTTTGAAAACAACGCTGAGTTGTTAAAAGTTAAGAAAAAGAAGAACTTTTTTTCAAAAAATATCAAATGTGCTTAGCAACATTAACGAATAAAAAAAACGAAATTGATTTGCAGATACGAAGGAAATGGACCAAGAAAAAAATATGTATTATTATCAATAATGGAATTTTCTGTAAGAGATTATTAATAAAATATATTCAATTTACAGGTAGTCACTTACTATATTTGTCAAACCAGATTTTTGTAAATTTGTACCTCCTTGCAACGTCGGAAAACTGAGTTATGTGCCGCGAATGGTTATCAAAACGAAAAGGGTGCATACGATTTTATGTTTTTATGCACAATATGCAAATTCTGTATCTGGAGTAGGAAGTAGAGGGATGAGAGCCACCCCGGCTGCACCCTCCGGCTTTGTAGAGTGCGGGGGATGCTGGATCATGGTGCATCGGAGCTGAACAAGTGCACCATTCTCCACGGTGTCAATACGGAGACGTTGAGAGGAGAGACCTTTCATTTATGGCGCAAGCAGAGTAAACACTGATTATTAAGCGATCAGATGGAAAAACAAGTGATTTATTGATAGGAATGACGAATGACGTTAGCAGTTTTTTTAGTTGAAAAATCAATGTGGATTTATTATATTTTTATTGAATACTGTTATGATTAAGGTGACGAACATAACCTTGTTTATATTAGGAATAATCTATTGTGTTGGTAAGAAAAGCTAGCTCATTTTATTTTAAGTTAGAGACAATTTGTAAAGAATTCCTGCTATTCCTTATAGACTATATATAAAATTCCATGTCACTCGAGATGTTTATCGTTCGCTGACGACTTGAAAATTTTCAAAAAGATTAATTCTCTTCACGATTGTGCACAGTTAAAATAGGACTTAGACTCTCTAGTTTCCTGGACTGAGCAAAATTATCCCCTGTTCAATATAAATAAATGTTTCTGTATATCCTATAGTCGATCATTTTCTCCAATCCACCATCAGTATACAAGACAGGGAGTAGCATTAAACAGAGTTTCTGAATTAAAATTTTTGGGTGTAACCTTTGATGTAGGACTCACATTCGTTAACCATGCCTCGCTTATGATATCAAACTGTTATCAACTACTCGATTTTATAGTGAGAATATCAAGAGAATTTAACAGTAGCGATATCCTTCGAAAATTATGTAAATATCTAATAAGAATTAAATTAGAATATGCATCTGCAGTTTGGGCTCCTCATCAGCTCAAATATAAGGATAATATAGAACAAATACAAAAATAATCCTCAGATATATAAGGTACAGAACAATGGACAATTACCCTAAATAAATAAACTATGTCGAACTTCACACGGTGTGTAACTATAGAAGCTTCGAAACAAGAAGGCAAGAATCCATCGCGATATTCCTATTTAAGGATTTTAAAGATTGCTTTAACTGTCCTGCGATATTAGAAGCAATAAGTTTATATGCCCCTAATAAATGTAGCCGTGCAAGGAATCACCATATCTATTCCATTCTTCATACCAACTTACAGAGCGAATATCATGGCTAAACCCTCAGTCACGTGTGGTATAGAGATATCGAACCAACTGAATGACACTGTGGATATATTCTCGGCACCACCTAGCAGTATGAGAAGAATCTTGGCTGATATTCTTCCTTACGAATAAGACCCTCTTTTTTAGACCATAAAGAAATCCATGCTAAGTTGATAAAAAAGACGTTTTTAAATTTTCATTTCAAAAGTGTTTAAATAAGATAATGAATTTTTAAATATTAATTTCAATATATATATTTTTATTTGAACAGTTAAAAAAACATTATATATTTTATTCCTTGCACTATATAAACTTCTAACTTTTGGATTTTATATGTATCTCTGATGAAACTAAGATAAAATATTTTGGTCAAATGAAGAAAATATACCAAATATGTATCGGATAAATATTTTATGAGAAAAAAATAAGCCAGGACTGTATCGATAGTTTTGCAGCTGGTAGAATAACACGTTTTTGTATCCATCATAAAATAAGCCAGGACTGGATCGATAGTTTTGCAGCTGGTAGAATACCACGTTTTTGTGTCCATCATAAAATAAGCCAGGACTGGATCGATAGTTTTGCAGCTGGTAGAATACCACGTTTTTGTGTCCATCATAAAATAAGCCAGGACTGGATCGATAGTTTTGCAGCTGGTAGAATAACACGTTTTTGTGTCCATCATAAAATAAGCCAGGACTGGATCGATAGTTTTGCAGCTGGTAGAATAACACGTTTTTGTGTCCATCATAAAATAAGCCAGGACTGGATCGATAGTTTTGCAGCTGGTAGAATAACACGTTTTTGTGTCCATCATAAAATAAGCCAGGACTGGATCGATAGTTTTGCAGCTGGTAGAATAACACGTTTTTGTGTCCATCATAAAATATATATTTTTTAATACGAGAGTCATCCAGAAAGTAAGGTTACAACATTTATGTGGGATCGAAAAACGCGTGTATTGAATTGAAATTCACAGGATACTTCAAAAATATATAAAACTATTTTTCAACGTAATCGCCGTCGAGATCAAGACATTTCTGTAGTAGGGGCACCAGCTTTTGTATGCCAGTATCATAGACCTCCGCCGCCAGCTCTTTCAGCCACTTCTTCACAGCTTCCTCGACCTTCTGAGTACGGCCTTCTCTGTATCAGTACGGCCTTCTCTGAACAACCTTACTCACTTCGTGACATGTTGTCGACTCATCACATCACTACCATAAACTTCTACAAGCTTCCGATGGATATTCGCGGCGGTATTGTTCTGCAAAGTCAAAAAACTGATGACCGCGCGGGTCTCGCACGGACGAGAGTTGGCGGGAGCGCGCGACTACCTCTCCATCGGAAGAATTTACTGTGACTAAACAAAATGGCCGACAAACACGCGGGATCAAAAAAACTGACCGTTAGGATCCCTTCTACACGCCAGGTGCACCAACTTTGAAACAAAAAATTTCCCCCGGCCTCAGGAGCCCTTGTAACCTTAGTTTTTGGATGACCCTCGTATATACTTTTAAGTGTTCCGCATCTTAGGCGTTTACAAATTTATCATATTTCCACTCAAAATATAGGCATGTTACATTTGAGCAAAAATAGTGTATTGTATTACACTTTTGTTGTTTACAATACAATTTTATGGGCTTATTGCCGTGTGGCAATTTCTTTCAACCAACCAGAAATATGTTTAAGAGGTCTTGAGTGAAAACCAAAGGTTTAAAATTACTACATTTTATCTGGAATATTAACATTGTTATTTATTTAAAAGGTATATGATTCGAATGATATCTTTGAAATAATATGAATAATTGTATTGTATTACACATTTAATATATACGGTATAATCTGGTGATTTTATTGTTATGTGAATGTCTCTCGCAACCAACCAAAAGCATATTAAAAAGACCTTCAGTAAAAACTAGAAAAAACCCTTTTACACAAAAGCCTGGCAGTAACGTGAATCAAACTCACAATCCTCGGGTCGGAAGATAAGCGGTATGTGAACAAGGCCACACGAATCACCAAATTGTTTTTGAAAATAAAAGAAAGCTTTTCCCAACTATTTAAATAAAGAGATTTGATCTGATAAAATGTAGTGTTGATGTGAACACGTGCGCTGGGCTGAGATATGAGTGGCGATGACACATTCAGGTGTAGATTCCCTCCTTGGGGTTGGGTGCCCATAAATTATTCCGAGAAGATCAAAGCGATGAGCGCGCCGTCCACCGGCGCGGGCGTCGGGACGCGTTCACACTTCAAATTTGCATACAACTCACTTTTAGAGAGTCGTCATCGCCTGGCCAGGCAACCTTATACTCGTACTCCACAACTGCTGTCACCCTCGCTGCTATCGCTCTGGCTCATCCCCACACAACCGTGTTTACACTTATGTTTAGAGAAAATTATCATTATTTAGTAAGGAATTAATTACATTTATGATTATTTGGAGTCCTACTACAAATTTATATCTTATATCTCATCAAAACATGAGTGAAAAATAAATAGATTTTTTAACAATGATAATTTGTCTATCAAACCTTATTCTCCAAAAAATAAGGTTTGTTTTTTTTGTATTAATTTAAAATACTTTTACCACTTGGTTAATTATGAATTTTAACAGCCTCTGTCCAATATTGTTGCTTAATATTTCAAAAGTAATTTAGTGTTATCTATTAGGATTTTGAATTGTATTTCAATATTAAAATTTGTTGATTTAATTATTCGATTCCAAATATTACTTTCTATTAATTTCTACACAAAAACTTTCTGAAACATTACTGAGGTTCAAAATACAGTTTTTTATTTAGGGAACAACTTTTATTTAAAGAGTTAACTTTTATTTAACGAACACCTTTTCTTTAAATAAACTTCAAATTATTTTCTAAGCAATCAAACAAGAATATGAAATAAAAGGATGACGGAAGGATTCCCGGACCATCTGTACATTTTTTTTGTGAGAATCTTAAGAGGGTGAAGAAAAATCACAAATTACGAGAAAATAATAGAGGCATTATAAAGGTAGGTTTATGGTTGACTCCGCGTAAAAAATATTATGCAAATTTTTATTCAATTCCTTTGTTTTCTGAATAACTTTCCGTCTGTTCGTTTAGAGGGCGCTCGTATCTAGATTGCAAGGGGGGCGGTGTGGGTGGGGAAAAATAAGAGGCTATTTGTGTTTTCATTTTTCTTTGATTATGTCGTCCTTCAATTAAAAAGAATCCAAAAATATTTTTTGATGTTTAAGGGGAAGAAAATAAAATAAGTGGGATGCATCACGTTCGCACATCAAAGGAATATTATTTGAATTTAAATTGATTATGAGTTGATGTTAATAGTTAAAAAAATATGTCTAATTTTTTCACAAATAAATTTGCATTGTGATTCGTATTATTTTGACAATTAATATTCTATATATTATTCAAGGACACTTTTAAGGCATACATGTTATATAATAAAAAGGGTTATGGTTCTTTTTCTTTGTATCAAATAAATTACCTAAGATGTGATATTTATCTTAAGTTTCAGTTACGGTTGAAGAGTTTGGAATGTTTAAAAATATTAAAAAAACGTTAAAATATAGCGGAAAGTAAATGATCAAATCATGACCCAGGGTGGTAATCGATTATATTTATATTTTTTACATAAAAAACTGTAAACCAAGAAAAAACAATATAGGGCGAAACCACTAATATTTTTAAACCTTTATCCAAGAGGATTTAAAGTAAAGAAGTGAATTTCTTTAAAATATACACGATTTATTATATAAGAACCGCTCGCTACATTCCTACTGCGGTAAACGAATACATTTGAATAATTAACAGAGATTGATTAAGAAATTTTATAAGATTAAGACTTTCCACCATCTTCCGGTAGACATTGCTGTATTATCTTTGCTAAGCCGAGCTCCCCTCCAACGGAATCACAGACGTTTTATTCACAACTGAAAAGGTCATAAACGGGATTTAGCGATTGAAAAGTTTTGGATAAAATGCGAGAAACAACCTGAACTTTTTCGGCTGAAGCAGTTTCTGGCTCTTGAGCTTTTTACAGAATATAATCTCTCCAGGGTCGGAATTAAACGTAACTAGGTGTAATAGCTATCTGTATTTTTATTGACGAAAATAAGTACTTAATTATTTACAATACATGAAATAATTTTAGAAGCATCAAAGAGGTAATAATACATAGACCATAATGGGTGTAAAATGGATAAGATTTGAAAACTCAACCGATGTGGTTCAATACTATTATTGTCTTTTAAAATTTGTGGATGGTGTATCGTATGATCTCCATGACCTAATAGTAAGACATCTGTTTTCCAGTTCGGGGGTTGCGATTTCGATTCCAGTTGGATTCCAGATTTATTTAAAAGGGTTTCAGCCTAGTTATTACTTAAGGCCTCTTTGATATACTTTTAGTTGGTTGAGATTGTCACAAGACAACACGCCCACCAGACAGTATTTTAACAATGAAAGTGTTATACAATATACCGAACAATTAAATAAATTGTATCTATGACCACTTTTCAGTCACCCTGCAGTAAAATAAGTGCATCGTTTCTTTAATTTCTATTTACATAGCATTATTCAATTTGTATTAAAAGTAATATATACCAGAATAAAATATTATCTGACACGTTAAAATTCCTACCAATGAATCCAGAAAGATGTTTAAACCACCTGAATATACAGATAGGAAACGAATCTCAAACCATCGAGTGGTGATTTTCTTATAGTATATTTACCTTTTAAACATTTTTTCTCTGCATGTAGACTTTTATCTGGTTGATGACTGTACTATTGAACAGTGTTTTTTTTGTCAAGTCTCACCTTTGGCAACATAACTTAACAAAAATTCGTTATTTAATTGAAAAACACGTTTTTTGTAAAATTTTAATAAAACGGTTAAAAAAACGAAATAAATATACTAACTATATACTGTCAAGTAGATTTAACAATATTAATTTTGTATACTTATATAGTATGATAGTTTAAATTCCATTATACGCTGTCTAGTTATCCAAGATTATTTTTTTAAAATAAAGATACATTCAATGCATAACTATCAATAGTTTGTGAGTGTGTTATTGATGATGTTTTAACGACTGTCTCCTGCGGGATCGTAATGCTTTGATCAATAAAGTTAAATTTTCTGTCACATGAACTTTGCTAGCCTCCCGGCAATTACTCCTACACGTGTCTACAGAATGATGGCAAATCTGTTGAAACTTCAATTCTTCAAGAAATAATGATGTAATTTATTAAATGAAATGGTACAAGTCATCCTATTGAAGGTATTGTAGATTGCCTTCTAAAAATTATATTCTTTTCATAATCAGGTGTGTCGCCCCCGGATGAGGAGTATCTTAGTGCAGTTCCTTCTTCATTAGTACGTGACGTCGCACTCGTAATAATCAAGATTTTGATCTTCTAGTATAGATCACGCTGAATGACGACTTATTGTGTACTTCATGACATCATGGATGGTGCTAGGATCAATGAAACTAAACTGAATTATGATAGTAGAATAGTTTTTTTATATTTATTAAAAAATGTCTCATTCAATGCTTTCTAATCTAGATACGGACCTGAAGATGACTGAAAACCAATGTGGTTCATTAAGGCTGTTTTGTTTTGTTTGTGATTGGTGACGAATGAGGGTCGCGGGGCGGCCTAAAACATTTCTAGAAAACAAATTGCTCAAGATTTATTATTCAAGGAGAAACGACGGCAGGATGGAGGCTTTATTCAATTTGTTTCCGAGAAATGAAAGATGAACAGTCAATAAATGAAATGTGCAAATAGAATTTCTTAGCAAAATGCAATTTTTAAATTTTATTTTATGTAAACATTCATTAGAAGAGATAAAATAAAAGAGAAAAATAAACTTGTATTCATTTGATTGATAAAATATGGAAAGAAAATTCGAAAACAAATATATAAAAACTAATATAAATTGTTGACTGATTGATTATTTTATTCGACCAATTGATTCACTTTATTATAGTAATAAAACACATTATTTAAATTGCTATATTAATCATAAATTTATTGTGTATTTAACTAATTTCACGATTTGATACAACTTTCTAATCTAGGGAGTGTTTAATAAATGTACGAGTACGTACAAAAATTAAGCAGCAATGTTTGAAGTATATAGTACGTTGTACTAAACATATTTTATTATGTTTGAAGTATATAGTACGTTACTAAACATATTTTATTATGTTTGAAGTATATAGTACTTTGTACTAAATATATTTTATTATGTTTGAAGTATATAGTACGTTGTACTAAACATATTTTATTATGTATTTTATAAATAGGTTATGAAATTTGGTTTCATTTTTTATCCCATTAAGCTATCATCGATAATTCCTTACAGAGTACAGTCCTAAACGAATAATTTTAGGTTAATTGAGATTTTATATTAAAAAAAAAATATCTAGTTGTATATAGGTTTATGAGACATACAACATAACATGTGATTAATAATCAACGAATAGGTGGTTATACTTTGAAAAATATATTATAATATTCGGTAATTAATCATTATAACAATAGTTTTCAAAATATAATTAGGTGGTTATACTTTAAAAAATATAATATTAAAAATAAGAATTTATCGTTTTAATCAATCGTACAATATACTATAACATATATGATTCTATCTCTCTCTGACTAAACATCTAGTACCAAAGTTTGTATCATATGTTCCATTCCAGCTGATTTTTTAATTAAACGAATACAAATATAGATTTTTAAAATATATTGCTTTATTTTAATACCTGGTTGAAGTTTTTCGTGTTCTAAGTATTTTTTGTATTTTTAACTATGAAAATAAAATATTTAGCCTAAAAAGACGTTTATAATAGGTATAAAAGAAACGTAAAAATGAATAAATCACCAAAACATTTTGATATAGCTACGCTCGGTAGAAATCGCCGGGTTGGGCCGAGTAATAAGAGGTAAGGATAGACCGCTATGCAAATCTAATGCAAATTTTTCGACATTAAAGCTTTCTAATATAAACTCTCGCTCTTCTCCTTTTGCATAAGGCTTTTTGGTGGAGTTTCCGATGGACCCGCGACCAGGAGACTTATTGCGCCGTAAAGTCTGTCGCCGGTTACATTACGAGTATATACGAGAATACTCGTATAGGTACACCCAGGTGATGGCTTGTGGGTGCTAGCTTTAGGGGTGACCGCCGAAGGTGGCGATGGGATATCCTTAATACTATGTTAATTTTATTAGATTTCAAATTTAGATTTTTTATGAGTAATCATTTCGATGACAACATGTTAGTCCATTCATCTATAAAGTATTATATTTTAAGACATAATTTCGATGACAACATGATAGTCCATTCATCTATAAAGTATTATATTTTAAGACATATTTTTATATTTATTAATAATATTTTAAATCTTTTTAATGTTTTTTTTAAGTTTTTGTCAAAATAAACTGATTGCAATGGAGTGTGCCATATCTATGAGATCGAACCCTTTACGTGGAAATAATGTAAATAACAAAGGTCGCATATGTCAATATAGAGTTGTCGAAATTAAATTGACGATGGGTGACGTGCATGTACGAGTACAGTAGAAAATATGGAATATGGAAACGCAAGTAAGTAAGAGTGGAGATCCAGATTAGGCCGATGTAATGTTGGAAGATTGCCAGCTAGATAAATTGATGGGATACATTATCGGCAATGATGGTGCTGGCTAGAGAAGAGTTGCGGCTGATCAAGATAAATTGCGTTTAATAGAGAGGTAGGTATATTAATAGAGAGGTAGGTAAATGTGTAGCTGGGGAAGCCACCGTGCTGCCAAAGATGATAATGAAAGTCAATTGTAAGAAGTTGTTTAACAAGAAGTAGCGATTAGTCTAATAAATGTAACCAATTTTAATTTTCTAAAGTAGGGATAACATTTGTATAGTCCTCGAGAGAGCAATTTTCAATACATCATACAATTTTTTTTAATGTATTGAAAATTGGCCTTTCATTTTACAAAATACCGAAAAATATTATGTATATGAAGAAATGAACATATACTCGTATGTATAAAGTATTTTAAACCTTGAAAACATGTTTTAAGGAGTTTGAGGAATTGTATTAAAAACAAAAGTAATAAAACGACTTACTACCGAGCTTTTAGTAGAAATAAGCAATAAAATTTCAGTTAATTTATCCGTTTAATTGATTTATTATTCATGGTTATCATTTAATGTTATTGAGTCTGTTGTAAATTGTATTGTTACTTTAAATTTTTTGAATGTATTATGTATAACTATTATTTGTGAGTACTAGCATTAGTTCGAATATATAGTAATTCGACAAATCAAATCATGTGCAAGAAATCTATTCCTAACCATAACGGAGCAAGGTATTATGAAAAAAGAAGAATAAAAACATCTAAACCGAACTTTATATTTCAATGTAACATCATATGACCCTGTCTCTCCAGTCTGCGCACTAATTCACTTGCAATGCTTTTTTGAATTTACTAAAATAAGAATCGCCCACTTTATTATAAGCTGACCAGCGATTTATCCGACTAATATGTTGAATACGAATGTTTCGTTTATATTTGATTTTTTCATAGTCACAGCTTCTTAATTGTTGAAAATTTTATATCATATTCACATACATATGGTATATACTCCTTTATTGACCCCCTCTATCAAGTACCAGTAACACTAGATAAAATTTGCAAATCTTATATTTTAACACCAAACTATTTTATAATCCCCAAAAAGTTATGAAATATCTTCTCTCCAGTTTCCTCAGTGCTGCATGTTTATTTATGTAAATAGAAGAGACTTAGCCAAAGTCGGGAACGTTGAAAGCTTCTTTTTAATTAACGAAGAAAAATCCATAACACCTCCCCCTTCTTCCAGGGGCGGGGTCAGGCTGCCTTCACACTATCACCCTTCCATTCTTCCTCGTCTTAACGAGAAAATGAATCTGTTAATTAACAGGGCAATTTATGCGAAAAATGAATTACTATTATATTTCCCGCTCTCAAATAAAACCATCAAACTGACAGTGAACTAGTTTATTAAATATATAAAAAGTCTTGTTTGAACGGTTTGTTACTCAATATTTTTTTTAAATTTAAATTTTAGTTAACGTAGTTCAAAGAATCTACAATTTTTATCAACAACCTAAAGACTAATTTATATGAAGGATTTTTCATTCTTCTAGTGTAGATAGCGCCAGATGGGTACTTATTTTGTCTCACATAATAGCATGGGTGGGGGTGGAATCGAACTGAACTATATAAACATATGAACTATATAAATTATGAAAATATCAGACAAAAATAAAATAGGATTAACATTTTCGCAGTCAAGACTCAATATTGAGAAAATGCCGGCGAAGGTTCCTCTTGAAATTAACATCACCAATATTTGAAAATAAATAGTGAAAATGAACCTTTTTAACAAAAATAATTAAAAAAAGCATGGTTATCACACGATCCTTTCTGCACATTTTAGCCGAGGATTAGAAAAAGGATTTGATTTTGAGAAAGATTATATAACAGAATAAATTTTTAAAATTGACGGTGTAAGTGAACATCTGCGCCCTTTCGGCCGCACCCTAGCGGCGGCTTTGCGAATTAAAGCAGCCCTCCAAGTTAATTAAGAGGCCGTTATTAAAGCAGCAGATTCTTCGCCATCTTTCATTCCGATGGTAAATATGACCACACCGCGGAATTTTATTATAAAGTGCGAGGCAACACTCAAATTAAATCGCTCAGCTTTCGACTCGTGAATGCAAATTTTATTTTCTTTCGCATCAAGTACACTTTCGCATCTTTGATTACGGTTTCAATCTCTTTTATTATTTTTGAAGCAGATTTTTTAAAATAAATTCATGGAAAGAAAACATTTTTTTTTATAAACATAATGAAGAATGAGTTTTATTTCTACCTATCTTTTATAAAACAATAAATGTATGTCACAGGTTTTTCATAGCATTTTAATTTCAATGTGAATATTTAAGAAAACTTTGATTGGATGCTTCATATTACTCAAAAGACTTATTTTATGTCAAAGATGTAAATAAATACTATGGATGTAAAACGACTTTTGGTTAAAATTTTAAGTAGATAATAATACTTTTAGATACATAACAAGTAATTTTTTTTTCTACTTTCTTCCACTGAAACTCCACTTGTTGATACAACTCAGAGTCGAAAATGTTAAACGATTCTGTAAGAATTCGTTCGTAAGGTGAAATTAACTAATAGCTTTTTCAGAAACAAAATAATCTATTTTCAATACATTTATGCACATAATGCATGGTAGAGAAATGAAAATGATGTATAATATGTCTAGAACAGTGAGGTGTATGGCCGCGCGGTAACACACTGGACTTCCGTGCGGAAGGTCGTCGGTTCGAACCCCGCGTTGTGCTACTCCCCTTGAACGACACAGGCACTTTTTCCGCCTAGTGTTCGAGGGTATAAGGATACCTATGACTTCGGTCATATCTATTCTTTAAAAAAAATTATCTATTGAACCATCTAATTATCTATTAAACCAACGACGGGATTTTTTTATATTTTGGTCAAGGAAATCAAAACCTTTGTGCCACCGAAATTATTTTATCACGCACTGAAATTATAAGATTTGGTTTATTTTTATAGTTTTTTTTATACTGTACTATTTTATATTGTATAATACTTTTAGACTAAAATAGTTTTCCTTATTCAGTTATGTCTAAGAAAGCAGAAGAATTAGTAAGCAGCAGTTAGATGTACGACAATATGCTCAGCAAACAGTAATGTCTATGAAAGCAGAAGAATGAGTAGGCAGCAGTTAGATGTACGAGAATATGCTCAGCAAACAGTAATGTCTATGAAAGTAGAAGAATGAGTAGGCAGCAGTTAGGTACGAGTATATGCTCAGCAAACAGTGCAGATAAACAGTGGCGGCCGATCTGCGATGGGTAATCAGCAAATAAGGAGCTTATCACGGCTAGCGTGTACTCGCACAATGCGCCGCGGCGGCATAAAAAGTTGAAATCGTCGTGTGAACCGGTCACGCTTTGTGTATCCCGATAAAGAGGGGATTAATAAAACATGTATTCCCATTATGTATCAGATAACAAAACTGTAACAGGGCGTTCCATAAAAAATATCAATTTTGAATAATTTTAAATTTTAGGTGTTTTATTCATGAAAATAAATTAACATGAAAAATGTTCTACGCAATGCTCTGGCTTAAATTAATACGGTAAAAATGAGACTTTTTAAAATCATAAGTATTCATTTAAATTGATCTATTTTTAAATTTTAATAGATTTTTAAATATTGCATAACAAATCCATGATTATTTGTACTCGTATATTGTATTCATATTAAATTAATTAATTTTCGTTAGAAAGACGCATGTTTTCCGGTCCGAGGATTTATTTATTCAAATATTTATATAATTCTACTCATATAAGATAAACTGCTTATGTTAGCCATCTTGCTAGTATCATCGTTTATTCTAAGACAGTTGACTTTCAAAATTTACACATACACACAATTCTTCTTCCCAGTGTCATGTCAGGTCCACCCAACGTTGAATATCACCTGAGAGTAGACATCTTTGTCCCCGGCAGCCCGAAAAAGATCTCCAACGCCCCTTATGCGAGTCCAGTCACGTATATTGCGAAGCCAGGAGATTAGCATCCTGCCAACACCTCCTCGGTAACAATACAAAAACTCTGAACTGTAGCCGCTCCTAAAATTTGATTACTCTCAGCAAAAATATATTGGCTAGATTTAATTAAAACACCTAAAAGCTAGGTATATTTACATTAAACTAAGAGATGAGTATGGATTTTCAGGCAATGTCCTGACCTGGGTTGAACTTAACTTGTCAAATAGAACACAATCCGCTACTATTCATATAGTGGTTCAAATCCCGTGTTACAGAACCGTGGTGGAGAGTCTACTCTTTAAACGACGCTTTATAAATTGTTATTTTATTACGATTACTATTAATAAACCGAATCTGTAAAAATGGTATAAGAAAATCAATGCACGAGTATAAAAACTTCAAGTCGTGACCCAACAAAGATAAAATTTAACTAACTTACTTGGTTAATTGATTCACATGAGTAACGACTTTTTTTCTTGGATTCAGTTTGGTTTTTAATTAAGGCCTCTGTAAAATGTTTCTGGTTAGTTGGAAAAATCGCTGCATGGCAGTTAATCTGCCGGTTTGTACTGTATATAACGAAAATGATGTACAATAAAATCTAGTTTGAAATATCAGAATTGAAAATATAATAACTAGGAAAGTGTCTCATGTCTTAAATAAAAAAGGTAAATATTTAATAAAATATTTAAACTGATTGATGATCACCCTGTAGGGAGCGTTAGTGTTTGTCACGTCCCAGCACGCGTGTGTCCGCATACAGTTGCGGGGATCAGGCTTACTGGGACACACTCGCGTTCCGCGTCCCGCGTCCCATCCATACAAATCTCTGGCGTTCCTCTCTTATTCATAAAAATATAAAAAAACATCAAACTATGGGAGGAAGCGATCTCCGAAACACCCACTTATCACATACGTCCTTGTTTTTATGTTTACCCTCTGATTGGATTAGATAATAAATATAAGATTTGTTCACAAAACAATTCTCTCACAAATTAATTTCTATCAACTAATATTATAGACACTTTTCTTATATTCAGATTATAATTAAAATGTTTTTCAAATTTCACTATCACTGTATACTTGTATAGCGTATTTATAAAAGTTTGTGTTTTGAATTGTATAAAAATCTGTTCAAATTATAGTCCACAACAGTATTTTAGTACAGAAATTTAAGTTCTGAAGTGAAACATGAACGTGGAAAAAGTCTGAAAGGAGAAAAATAAATGATGTAGAAATTTGAGTACTTAGAACTAGTTATGCATTGAATAACAAAGTGTAACTCTATAATATATAATACGGGACGAAGTGATTAGGAATGGATATGAACTTAAGATGAATATACGAGTATGGTAGAATAAAGAACACTGACGATTTGGTCAATAATAATGAATAAATAAAGGAAGACTAAAAATGAATAAAAGGCAAGGCACGGCGGCGGAAGATCAACGAAAGTATGGTTGGAATAAATTAATTATATTTTAAAAGAAGGAAATGAAAAAAGTCCAATGTATCGTAGGAGGTGTATGAGAAGGTTTATGGATAAATATGATGTTTAATATGTGCGTCGTCATAGGAAAGTGGAGCGCTCTGTTATCTCTGTCTACCTCGAAAGGGAAATTGTGATGTTATTAACATTAACGTGCTATTATACTATGTTTATTAGTATTTTAAACATATTCTTGGAATTAAAACTGAAGATTTAAGTTGTTCATAAAGCAAGATTAAAAATATGTAAAAGAATGTCAATATTCAATTTAAATTGGAAACTCATGACTAACCATCAATTAATGAGTTATCAATGCAAATATTAGAATTGGTGTATATCAATATAATTAATGATTAGGAAATATATTAAGAAAAAAAAACTTTGAATGATTTACGAGGCGTATCCAGAAACTAAGTGTACTGAGGCTCTCACGACCGGATGGATTTTATTTTTGACATGTTGGCTACACTTCCGTGTAGCCTGACCCTTCCCCTCCGCAACGAGACCGGTTCGAGGTCAGTACATTGAGAAGTGTCGACGCGACAACACGTTTCGTGAAAAATGTCAATCCAATCTCCCGCCAAGTGCGAAATACGCGGCGTTATCCGTTATCTCGTTTGGGAGGGAAAACCTTCGGTTGAGGTTTATAATGAGGGGAAAACTGCATATGGTGATAAAGCTATGTATCGTACGAGTGTGTACAAGTGGTGTCGCGAGTTTAAAAACGGTCGTACGTCTGTGCATGATGATCAGAGGAGCGGAAGACCTTCAATTGTGACTGACGAAATTGTGGAAAAAATCGAAAATGCGCTCCGTGACGATCGCAGATTAAATATATGCCTCAAGGGGAGACCATCAACTCTGCAAGATACTGTGAGACCCTAAAAAAAATTCGGAGGGCGATTCAGAACAAGAGGAGAGGCATGCTGACAAAGGGAGTCTGCCTGCTGCATGACAATGCCAGACCACACACGGCCAACGCCACGAAGGAACTGCTCGCCTCGTTTAAATGGGATGTCCTGAATAATCCCGCGCATTCCCCTGACCTAGCACCTTCAGATTTCTATCTCTTTACCTCCCTGAAGCTGCACATGGGTGGAAAAAGGTTTTCAACCGACGAGGAGGTAAAGGAGGAGGTGGAGAAGTGGACGGAGGGTTTGGCGGGAAACTACTTCGAGAAAGGAATCAAAAAGTTGATACCCCTCTTCACCACCTGCATTGAGAGGAATGGCGACTATGTCGAAAAATAGATTACATATGTACTACGGTAACCACGTAATTTTTTTGTTTAAATAAAAAAAATTGTAACGTACAAAAATTCAGTACACTTACTTTCTGGACTTACCTAGTATTTTTTAATTTAATTTCTTCATATATGATATATTGTTTATAAGGAAAACATTAATGTTGTGGAGGTTTAAATACATCGTAATTTGTTTTTATTAAACACTATTTATTCCATTTTTTGTAACGGTATAACCCTACCGGTTTCAAGGCTTTCACCTCATCTTCAGGGGAACACAAACAAGACTTGTTTGTGCTTCCCTGAAGATGAGGTGAAAGCCTTTAAACCGGTAGGGTTATACCGTTACAAAAAGTGGAATAAACAGTGTTTGAGAAAATAAATTACAATAATTTCTTCATGTTTGCGTATATTTTTTAAAAGTTACAGTATTGTATTAATTGGTAAAAAAAAAACTTGTTTGCTATAAAAGCATCCTTAGAATGAATCACGCATGATTTTAGACACATTTGTTTCTCTTGAATATATACCTATGTTGGTCTTAAAGTATGTACCAGTATATATGTTTGGTAATGGGTATTGAGTGAATGAATTATGGGAATATATTTTTGTTTTTATTTTTTCTAAATGGATTATTTTTTATTTGTTACGGCACTGATCTCCTGAGCCCTGGCCTCTTGTGTACTTGTATTATATGTATGGTATGTAGTATGCATGTGTGTACTTCATTCAGGTGTTTTTTGAATGTGAGCCATTTTAATGTTTGTACTTTTTGTAACACGTTCATTTTGTATTCTAGCGCACTCTAAATTCTAATTTGTATTGAATTATTGTAATTATTTTTAATGGTTCAAAAATACCATACATTGTATATGTATATAAAGAAATAAATATAATTGGTTTTCACAAAAAAATATGTAGCACCTACTTGTGCAGAAAACTGATAGATGGGGTCATGCAACGTCACATACAAATACTCGTAAGTTCAGTTTAGGAAATGTTTAATGAATCTCTCAATAATTGTCAAAGACAACATAACATATGTGACAATATTGATGATTGTGAGTAAAAGGAAAGTATAGGTTCCCAGTTCATCGCTTTTTTTATTTATGTCGTCCATTACTGTCCATGCAGTGAAACTCTGTTCACCAGTTACATACCTATATTAGACTCGCTCCGTCTTTGGTATGTTTTAAGAAGTGACTGTTAAACTCTTATTTTCGAGTCAGAATATAACGTATTTCATTTCCGATTATTTCCTCTTCATCATTTCCTTTTCCTTTGATTGATGATATCTCACTTTACTTTTACTATGTATATTGTTCATAAATGTTATAAAGGTGAATGATAATTGCAATATTTTTTGCGACCATGCAATTCCCTTTATATAATTTTGTCTGATTGGTTGGAAGACATTGCCATCTGGCAAAAAACCTACCGGATTGTTTTAAAATGAAGTGTTAAATAAATAAATTCAACTTGAAACTTTTTAAATGTGGTGCTATCGAAAAACGCTGAGATCCTCATAGAAAGAGCAAGTCTGTAATGATGACATCTTGAAACGGATATGAATGATAAAGAAGTATAATTTAGCATCAAAATGAGAAAGTGCTTTGGACATAGGGTTCGAGAAAAACAATTGAGTTTTTTCAATTGATATCGCAGTGGAAAATTCAGGACAAAAGAGATGCAGGAAGAAGACGCATCTCCCGGTCGAAGAACTTACGGGAGGGGCTTCATGGTGTTAATATTTTTGTTCAGAGCTACTGCTTTAAAGGTCAAGATATCCATGATGATTGCCAGCCTCCGAATAGGAGAGGAACTTTAAAGAATAACAATTACTCAGGAATTAATTGTTGAATTTGATGTCTTCGATTTTTTTAATTAATCTTGACAAACGCTCCTGTCACACCAATTACATGGACCATAAATTGAATTTGACTTTTTATTCATATTTTTCATAGGCCTTAACATCGTTTACTGAAATAAAAATCAATTTAAAGAATTAAATATGAATAACGACATTTTCATCCACGGCCCTTTTTGTTCATATCAAGGAAATTATTTACCAAAATTCATTGCAATCTATTTAGGAAAGTAAAACTGTCATGGAAATTAAAACAAGTCACTCGAACAAGTCATGCATAGCTTCAAACAAAATATTTTGGTATTAACTTAATTGTAAATTAAAGTTTAAAAAAAATCGCTGATTGAACAGTGCACCTATTTAACGATATCACAATTGTGTAGTTTTGATTTTTTTTATTGGACTGTAATAATACACGAAAAGAAAACGTACAAATTCATTGATTAAGGAATAATTAAGATTTATTGATGTATGAACTAAGATTTTTTAATGACAACCCTAAGAGCAGTAAAGTCATCCCTTATGATATAGCGTAAAATATTGGTGATATCATAAATAACCTAACAAAAACAGTGGCGGACGTATTAGGGAGCTCTCAGTGCCGGCCCGGCGCGTGGCGGCGCTCTGTCAACAGAGATTAGCCATTGTGCGCATGCAGGAAGCACCCCGCGCGCCAAAAAACTCCCGCGCAGCCACTTTTTGCGCGGGAAATCTCAGCGCAATTAAGAAAAAGGCGTAAACAAAGAGGGGGCACGCGACTTTAATGCATTGCTTTATCATTACGGATTGAATGTTCAATAAAACAATAATGAATTGTACATGGTTCAATATAGTATAACATTTCATATTATATTATATATAAATATTAAATTTGAAAATTAGTTTTAATTTCTTTGCTATATCTCATTGGAAATAAACTGGGTTGTTCGGAAAATAATTTCGCGTTTTTACACCAAATCGAAACACAAAATGGTATCAAATGCTCGTGGTCGGTAGTTTTTTATAGCGGATGGTAGTTTTTTATAGCGGATGATAGTTGGTCTTCCAGAATGGACAACATCTTCGAGTGTCACATCACCATTATGGAATTTTCTAAATCACATTTGACATACGATAGCTTACTGCATTGTTGCCACACACTGTATATTTCATTCTTTCCTTTGCAGGAGTAAAAAGGATCAAGCAACGAAAAAACAAATATTTTTTTTACATCTTTAAAATTACGTCAAAAATCGACTACGCGATTTGGGTAAACAATGATCGAAAACATGTGCTAAACTATTATATTTTGTAATAATATACATTCATCACGTTTAGGATAAAGTTAGCCACGAAAATGTTTTACTAACAACATCAATCTTTCTAAGAAATACGAAACTACTTTCCAAATAACATATTTATGAAAAACTCGTCCGTGGTAATGCTGTTTGCTAAGCACATCTTCCGGGTCAGCATATGATTATTAATATTATGATATTTATGAATAAATTGTTCGCGTTGTTTATTTGGTAAGCTCATCTTCCGAGTTAGTTAGTTATCGTTGTTGGTATTAGTTATGAATAAATTATTTGCGGTGATGCTACTTGATAAGCACGTATTCCGGGTCAGAATACGGTTGTTGGTATTATTTATGAAAAATATTATTTGCGGTGATGCTATTTGATAAACACATATTCCGGGTCAGAATACAGTTGTTGGTATTATTTATGAATAAATCGTTTGAGGTGATGCTATTTGGTAAGCACATCTTTCGGGTCAGAAGAGTTAAGAGGGATATCAAACGGCGTATAGCGATAGAAAACAAAGTGAAAAAGACACTTAAACATATTTACTCAAACCGGGAAGCATCACAATCTGCTAAGATGATAGTCCACAAAAGTATTTTGGTACCAATGTATGGGAGTGAAATATGAACGTGGAAAAAGACTGAGAGGAGTCGAATAAATGCTTGCATTAAGAAGAATACATGACAATGTATGACAGAATACGGAATGAAGTGAAAAAGGGTGAATGTGAACTTAAGGCTGATGTGTTAAGTAAGATGAAGAAAAGTACGTTGAGATGGTTTGATGAATTAAAAAAGACTAAAAAAAAGATATATAGTGCAAACATGAGTGGAAGACGTGCTAAAGGTAGACCGAGAAAAGTATGGTTCGATCAAGTGAATGATATTCTGAAAGAAGGAAACGTAGAAAGTCAGAGAAGTCGTAGGAATTGTCTAAGAAGGTGTATGAATCCAGAAGAGGTTAAGGGTGTGTATCTATTTAAGAAAATATGGCGCTCTGTCCTCTCTACCTACCCCGACAGGGAAATTACATGATGGTATGTATGTACACTGTTTTGTTCCCATTCATATACGGAGAACTACATCTATTGTTTAATTATGACATTATTGTATTTGTCTGTAATGTTGTGGACTTTCTTGTTTTTTATAATACTGCACACTTACTAGAATAAACACTGTTATTTTCTAACCAGCGTCATACTAGGTTCATTACCTATTCTTAGACAGTTGACTTAAAACTATGGAATTTATACATAAACAATCACATACAATGCTTAACAAGTCCAATCCGCGATTTGATAAATCTCAGCTAATTCGTTATTATTATGAATTAAATTTAACATTTATTGAATTCAATGAAAATTTTCCAAATAAGGATAAATAATGCAAAATGTATAAATAGTGACAAATATAAACGACCCTTTTTTAATGCACATGAGCTCGCTGTTCAAAAAATGACATATAATATATCGTTTCCGCACAATTAGGTTCCCAATACTTCCGACGCTCCAGGATGACACAGGACGTCAATGCTCTTTTTTAGCGACCGGATACATCTTAATATATATCTTTCCTATTGATCGTAAAGAGAGCAGTCTTTTATTCGTAATAGATGTTTGAAAATGAAAATATTATAATAATTTTATATTACATCATAAGTTTTGCAATACGGATTTTCATTTTAATAGAAAACTTGTTTTCTTTTATTTGGATAGTAACCAATGTGTATATTTTATGACAGATAATAACAAGTTATTAATAATTGTTTATAAAATGAATGTATACAGTTCTTAAAAAAAAAACAAAATGTACAAACATACACATAATCATGTAGATAGTACAATGCGCTAGACTTTTCAATCGCAACACACATATTTCCCCTCTTCCATTTTCATATATCGTCTCATATAGCTCCTTCAATTTCTCACAATTTTCAGATTTCCAAAACTAACAATATTTATCATCACTCTGTAGGTTCCATCAGGAATATAGGAATGCCATAATACACCTCCATCCAGGCTGATCCACAGCCCAGCACTCCACGCCCTTTCATGTTAGGCCGAGACTGCGAATATCTTCCTTTCTCAACACCGGTGTACAGGGTAAGATGGTCGTCCAATTCGTAGATTCCCTTGCAGGCGATAAAACAGAACAGCTCTTGGTCAGCTACCAAGCGACACCTTCAATACGTGGCCTAACCACCCCCAGCGTCTTACCTTTACTGTGGTGGTTATAGGCTGTTACTTGTGTCCGAAGATAAACCATTTAATTCGTCATGTGATTGTATCTCCTGACACCCATCATCCTTCTCAGGCTTTTTTTTTTAAAATAAGAAATCAAAGAACATAATTATGAATCAAAACGTTATGTTTCTCACTCTCATTGCTTAAAACCAATTACTGTATCAATGAATGTACATCAAGTTGACCAATTATAGTACGAGTACACTGTATTATATTATTAGTGCATATTCGTTCCGATTTGCAAACTATTTTATTTCTTATTTGGCTAATAATTATATTTTGGAAACGGGTATATTTATTCTACTTTGATCCCCTTTATATTATATTGATATCTCAATTAATATTATATTAAACAAGTAGAAATCCAGCTAACCGCTTTGCCGAATGTCGTTGGATTTACTTTTGAATAAATATTTTATTGTCTCTTGAAATATATTAATTTGTACATAGAGGACTAAACTTTAGTGGCCGGATTGTCTGAAAAATGATAGTGTCTGGAGACTCCTAAAATAGAACTTTGAACTTAGACTGAGCATTTAATTAGGCTTTTGACTTCTAGAACTATTAAAACATTCCAGAAGTCAAAAGTGTATCCAAACATTAATGGCATTTATTTAATTATGACTTAAGCAAGCGGAAGTGAATACGAGTCAAGTATATTATTCTAAATTGAAGCCATACCCAGATTTTTTATTTTTCCAAATATGCCTTTGTGTAGATTATTTTATTAATAATTTAATTGTTTTATTGCGTTTTAAGCTATTAATATAATTTTTATAAAGAAGGGCCAGGGCACCCCAAGTCAGGGGCCGCGTGCCGCACGCGCGCCCTTTGTCCCGCCGGCCATTGATATATTGGCGCGAGTTGTTTTGTCGGCCATTACAGTTTGTTATTTATTTTCTCTTTGTTAACCGATGCCATGGCTGCTACTGTTTCGAGCTTGCTTGGCCCTTTTTTCCATTCGTATTATTTGCTTTTATTTGCCGAGTCATGGGAGTGAGGACGATGACTGGTTGCATCAAGTCATATTAAATTAATGTTTTGGCAATGCACGCGCTCTGTGAGCGTCCATGTATATGCGTTAGGGCTTAAGCTACGGTTTCCTAAATGTAGGAGTTTGACTGATGAAATAAAAAACAAACGTAAGACATATTTGCTTTTTTGGTAAATTGTTTTAATTAAATATATTCATCATTTGTTTTTACACAAACGTATTCAAAAGCTAATGCCGTAACAATAATTGAGTAAACATGGAAAATACCTTAATTTAAACATTATTTTTCTTTAGTACTATATACTCCTATTCTACGAGAATTCGCCATGAGATTCATACAAGTTTTAAATTTTTGTAGCATATAAGGGGTCATAACTATTGTAAGTTAGACGTTCATACACTTAAAAAAGAATTTAAGGTGAAACACATGTAATTGCGAAAAAAGGAGCAAAGTAGTAAAATGTTTAGTATCATTGGTCATATTCTGATAGACGCAGATTTGGAAAATTCGACATGGGTCTAATGATATTATTTTTTCAAAATACTTTTAAAATTTTTATGAATAACTAAAACTTTTTTAAAAGATGTTTTTGTATCATTTCTAAGTTAGCAGAAATTGACTTAATACCACAGGTATACTAGTACATATAATGGAATGTCGAATCTGGTCGATTTCAAACCTTTCTTTTATTTCAAACAAAAATAAAGGCTTTTGTGTTTGAAATAAAAGTAATATCTTTTCTTTTAACTTCTTTTATCACTTGAATAGAATTTTGTTTACTCAGCAGCAGATTTTCGAAACAGTGTGGTTTCAAAGAATTGTTTAACAAAATATATAAATAATATTCCCTCATAATTCCCAAGCGTTTTCTGATTCGAATTAAATCGTCATATCTAATAACTATAGGGAAGTATTTTGATACAGTAAACACAAGTAAAGGACAGTATTTTTTATTTTCTATGAAAAAAAAACAAGTTTTTTGATTCAATAAAATTTATCCCAGTATAAGAGAAACATTTAAGAAATATCAATTTGAAACGAATTGATACGTTGAATCCATATTGATTTACACATTTTTCATCTTGCTTGACGTGTTTCACTCACGCCAGGGGCACGGCACAATAGGGTTCATCTCGTTATTCTAATATGAGTGTAATATCCTCGGAAGCCACGGAGCTGGCCATGTTCTATCGGAATCGGATGATGATTGATGAAGAGTGATCGCCTGTCCAAGTTGGCCAGAAACACCCCCGTTGCTGAAACTCTCGATTGTTTGAAAGAAGCAATGGCCTGGTCTCATTGGCCAAATGGCTTTTTTTCGAAGGGTGAAAGAGATTGTGTACTGTGAGTATATCGAATGTGTTCTTATGAGTTGAAATTTGATTGATTAATTATTGATTAACTAAAAGTATGATTTCATTAAAAATTAACCATTCAACAGAACGTGTTCTAAATTCCCATTGCTTTATTTATCTCAACTTGAATTAATTTGGTTCGATCTTTAAAGTGCAAGTACGTGTGTCTTGTCCTTATTTGAATTCGATTCTATTACCTTTTCAGTAAATAACATCTAGAAATCTTATTGTCATTTAGACATTTCATTCAACCAATCAGAAATATAATAAAAGGTGTGTTTGATGAAAAACTAGATTAGGGCACTTTTGTATTACATCATTTTAAAATATAATTCGTTGAGGCAAAATAAAAATAAGTTTATCTCAGTTTAATTTGTATCACTGTAAAAATTTTTTTTTAAATTTCTGTTAATTATTAATAACATTAAAATATGTTTTTTCAAATAAATATATTTTATTTAACAACCTCACAAAAAACTAATTTTCAATTATGTTTAGATAAACAAAACCCTCCAAGTGAGTAACCAAATCTTTTACTTTTCATAAACGAAAAAATGGTATGTATTTCCATGATTTATTTGTTAGGTTATATAAGCTAGAGTAAGTTGTCAAATAGGGATTACTTATTTTCGTCAAAAAATTAAATAAACCAGTTTTTGTTTTACATTTACGAGAATTATGTAAAGATAATTTTGTTTTTAAATCTAACATCATTTTGTTTTCTCAGAAAACATCACACTTTGAGCAAATACGATATAAAAATAATCGTATAAAAATTGAGATGAGTACCGCCTTATCAGAGATCAAAAGCGTCAAGAGTAGACAGGGTGTGAATTAGGTTGTAAATACGGGCAACCAACTCCACCGTGGCGTGAGGCGAGGGGGCAGGTCTTTCAAGAACCAAAACTCATTACGTTTGTCGATTATTCATGAAAATAATTTATATTCAGGCCTGTAACTTGGAGATGAAACATGAAATACCTTTCAGTAAACACGACGCAGACGAGTTTGATCGAGATTTAAAACAACCGTGTGCAGATAGATACAAACACATCCCTGGGAGACAAACTGGCGCAAGTTGGATCTTCCCTCGATTAGTTACTTTCCTTTGCGAGAATTACACATCATCCCATGAGATATCACTATTTATTATATTAATTAACCATGTTTAAACATGATAATTGTAATTGGACGACACTTGTCTATTCCGTTTCGCTTCTTTGATATATGTATATAGTATATGAAAAAAAATAATCCACATTTTAATGCTTTTGAGATATTTAGGGAAACCTGACATCGTTTTGTATTATTGAGTTGAAAACAATAAAAAAAAACTTGACTCCGGTGCACAAAAGCTATTCATTCATTATTTCAAATAACCAAAAATCACCTCAATAAGGGTGGGTGGTTGTTGTGTCACGTATTAAGGATGCCGTTTGGTAGCTGGTCAAAAGCAACGCAGTTTTATCGCTCGCAAGGGACTCGACAAATTGGACGTTTATCCTACACCATACACCGGTTTTACGATAGTAAGATTTGTAGCCTTAGTCAGGCTATGGACCAATTTTGCTGGAGGCGTTTAATAGCATCCATATGTCCCTGAAGGGACGTATAAAGCGAGGATGATGATGATTTTAATGTTTTTATTTATAAATTAAAGATGTATGGTTATGCAGTTAATGCATTTGAATTCTACGCAGATGGTCACAGGTCAGCGGTTCAAAAGACATTGTTTGAAAAATAATATTTTTTCCAATAAGCTTTCGGGTGGTACAAGAATGCCTAATACTTTGAAAATATTTATTAATAAAAAAAATATGTCTGAATTAACATAAATCAAATAGATACATTGTATCGTTCATTCTACGGAAAAAGTTTTTTTATTTGATTCACTAGTTTGAATATTTTCTTTCAAAAACTTCCAAAATATCACACATTCGCTGAGTGTAGATTCCGAATATACAAATATAATCTTTGTTACTCCTCATTACTGAGGCTCGTGATCTATGGGATGTTAGTGGTACAGGTTGCGACGATACGTCTCCCCTTCTCCCGGTCATTTGCCGTTTGCGTGGCAGTGTACAGGCTTCCCCCTGCCAATTCTGTCACCTGGTCACTCCATCTTGATGGCGCTCTTCCTCTGCCTCTTCTTCTTGGCACATTTCCTAAGTCCATTAATTTCTCCAGATAAGACGGCCCACAGTAGCAGTAGAATACATAAAGATATATCATGATATGAATGAAAAATCACTTTGATAATTTATAATGTCACATCCAACTGGTTAAATTAAATTTTTAGTGAGTTTTTTTAGTCAGAGTTCGAGTCAATACTAATATTTTTTTTGTTAAATAAAAACACTTCTTATCTCTATTTATTGTGTTTTATAATTATGTTACTTATTTTGGTACCTTAATTTCTAATTAAATTCTTTATTTTACTTTGAAGGTAAAAAGGAAAAATGCGGCTAACTCTGCATAAAACTTCGCCCAAAGTTTTAGCGAAGATGCTAAGTTTTCTCAAGTATTATTAAGCAGGGAGAGAACAAGCCAAAGTTGTTCTGATTACATACAACGCTTTTTTAAAAGTTAAATACAAAAGTATTCTAGATTTTGAAAATATAAATTTGAAATATTTTTACGGATTCTTTGGAAAATAGCATTAAATTGTAAATCAGTGAATAAATAAATAAGTGAACAAGACTTAGTATGTGAATATGACGTAAATAAAATGAGATATTTTAAGTTTTTTCAAGTGTTAATAAACAGAAAAAAATTTGATTAATTATTTTCGCGACGACCTTATTTTTTCATAAAACTAATTGATAAAAACTTTTTTACTTAATTTTCACGATCTGTTTCAACCAATATGCTTCATTAAGTTTTTGAATAATTCCATTGTATTACTCTTCCGTTGCACAAAGTATGGCTTTGTGGACTTATTGTTATATGAAAATATCTTAAAGCTAACAAAAAACGCCTTGTGTGATAAACTAGACTGGGAACTATTTCTTAAGTTCTAGTGGAAATTGAAACCTAAACCACCTGGTTAGAGGTCAACCGTTTTACCAACTACGCCACGGGAATTGTTTAGTTTTTCACCAAAACAAGAGGGGCGTAAGTCATAATGTTTGCAAATCATTTATTTAATTTTTTTAAATGTTATATTAACGATTGACCTTTAAAATAATATTCAACAAAATAAGAAAAAAACATTTACTTTTTATTTAATATTTTAAATGACAATCAACGAAACGAAAAAGATATATCAAAAAGTTTGTTTTAATTTCATTTGATTCCGGGAATATTTTCAAAAAAAAATAATTAAGTACGGTAGGCTCTATTACAAAGTATTGTAATATTCTGAAATTTTACAAGTTTATTATCTCTTAATACATTCAAACTTATGTGAGGGCCTGCATAGATCGTGCGAATTTTTTTCTTTAAAAAACTTCATAGTATTTCTATGCAAAAGTTTTGACACAAATGTATCAATATTATATAGGAGCTTTAAAATGACAAAACCAACTAATGGTAGTATAAACTTTTGTCATTTTTTTCATATTTCATTTCTTATTCCGTCTTACCCTTTTTATTTATAATTAATTAAATTAGAAGACTTTTTTAATGTAACCACTTCAATATTTTACTTTATTGATAGTATTTTGCACAGTTATACATTTATAGGAAGTTAAATGTTAAAATCAATAACATAACAACTTTTTGAAAACTTAAATAAATTTTCATATAAGAAAAAGAGAAGGTACAACTATATATAATATAAAATACAGGTATCGACGAAAAATCATTGAGATGAAATTTATCTTAAACTTAAAAAAATATGCACACATATAATCTAAGACATGCTCACATATAAACTGAACCTTCACTTTTTGCAAGGAGGAATTCATATTATTCGAAAAAACTACATTAATTATGTTCATTAAATTTTTGTGTAGTGATATCAACCCATAAACAATATGAAATAATCATATGAATATAAAAAGCAAACTAGCAGCATCTTAAAAGCTATCGTACTATTTGAATGGAAAACTTGCGTGAAAGCAAAGTGAAGCTTTTAAATGAAGCTATCAGCATGATAAAGTACCCACCTGTAGCAGAGAACAGCTGCTGAGAAGGAAAACTCAGATAAAAAAGTTTACGGGGAAAATAAATTATGTATGAATATTAATATTATGTAATATCAGGACGAAAGCGTACGGCCATATTTTATGGTAAATATTCTTTTAAAATTTTATTAAAATAGGGAAGAGATATTAAAATCATTCCGAGACGGATGTTTGCTGAAAAGTGGACGGAGATTGTTTCAAGAAGAAATTTCCTGCTTATTTCATTAATATCTTGACGTGAAATCTTAAAGAGGGTTTTCGTGCTTATTTTTTTTGATTAATTGACTTGTATATAATTCTAAAAATCCACAAATTTATTTTGTCAAATTTAACTTGAATATTTTTTATTCTTTTTGAATAAAACTCAACTCTTCCATATAATTCCTTTCATATAATATATTTTTTCAATGACAGTTGAACTGTGAAGGTTTATATTATATGTTAGCTTATGACACATATTTTTTTCTACAAAATTAGTCGGTTAGTTCCAAAGACTGACCTCTTGTCAAGAAAAAAATGCCAATTTATGAATTTTACTTCACATTTTTAAGCTTTTTTAAAATTGGGTTGCATTTTCATTAAAATAACATTGAAACTAAATCGATTTTGCTCAGATTATGTCGCAAAATTTAATTTGGAATTGTCGATTTATTTTAAGTTTGAAACTTATATGTTTAAAAATGGGAAGGTTAATGAACATTAAATGCTTATTTTGAACCCTTAATATATATATATATATATATATATATATATATATATATATATATATATATATATATATATATATATATATATATATATATATATATATATATATATATATATATATATATATATATATATATATATATATATATATATATATATATATATATATATATATATATATATATATATATATATATATATATATATATATATATATATATATATATATATATATATATATATATATATATATATATATATATATATATATATATATATATATATATATATATATATATATATATATATATATATATATATATATATATATATATATATATATATATATATATATATATATATATATATATATATATATATATATATATATATATATATATATATATATATATATATATATATATATATATATATATATATATATATATATATATATATATATATATATATATATATATATATATATATATATATATATATATATATATATATATATATATATATATATATATATATATATATATATATATATATATATATATATATATATATATATATATATATATATATATATATATATATATATATATATATATATACAACTAGTG
>OX463838.1:43794478-43884478 GCA_949825065.1 Odontocerum albicorne
ATATTTGGTGACATTTGTCAAAAGTCATTACGTTAGTCCGCATTGGCTAGGAATGGGGTATTCGATAATTGGATTTTCGATTTTTTTATACCTAAAATGAAATGTTCGTAATTAGTATTAAGTCATTGTGGATCTTGGCCTATTTAAAGATATATACAAATCATACAATACATTAGAAAGACGTATAATGAAAATTAGGAATCAAAACGTCAGTTTAGAGAAAAACAATTGTTCGATTTATAAAAAAACTATTCGATTTGTAAAAAAAATGGTTTTACCCCATCCCTTTGTGACATGACGTTTTAAACGCCGCACGACTCATCCTAGACTTTCTGAAGTATAAAGCAGATCGATTGCACTGAAAAAGAAGAAAGAAAGTTATAACAAAAACATATAAAATTGCGAAACATTAAAAAAAGAAAATACACAAACTAAAAAACTAAAAAATATTAACGAAATATTTCACTACAAACGCATAGGTCAATTTTAACGCATTTCACGATATAACTATGGCGGATAAAAATTTAGTATATCGTTTGTTGCTTTTACGTCCAAACAGATGGCCTTATTTTTCAATACACGTATTTGAATATTTATTATTTAATATTTAATATTTATTATTTAATATTTAATTATTTAATATTTAAGAAAAATAAAAAAACAGTTAAAAAACGAAATGAAAGAATCCGAAACGTCGAAAATGCAATGTGACATAACTGTTAATGAGAATTGTTTAGTTTGCGTGTGTCGCTGCCGGGGGCGCTCCCGTTATTTCGTCTGTTTTATATTCTTTTTCATATTTTTTATTTAATATTTTTATTTAATATTTAATTATTTAATATTTATTATTTAATATTCGAAATCAAAATGAAACTGTCAAAATTTCAAAGCAATCCGTGAAAAACTTTCGGAGATTTTTAAGTAACGAACATTTACATTTTTATTTATATAGATATTTAATATTTATTATTTAATTATTTAATATTTAATATTAATTCCGAAACGTCAAAAATGCAATATGACATAACTGTCAATGAGAATTGTTTAGTTTGCGTGTGTCGTTGCAGGGGGTGCTCCCGTTATTTCGTCTGTTTTATATACTTTTTTTATATACAACTGTATATAAAAAAAAAGTATAAACATGCTTGTATACGAATGCAACCTTTTGTCAACATTTCAAAGCAATCGGGGAAGAACTTTCGGAGATTAGAGACTTTCTATTAACAAACATTTAGATTTTTATTTATATAGATAAACAAAATACTATTTTTACCACTTTATTATTTGATACACATAAAATTCAAAGCGCATTTTTATTATTTAGAAATTAAATTGTATATTTAAAAAAATGTATATAGAAAAAATAAGAGGGGGATAAACATAAAATATTGTTAAGTACAAAACTACTACGCTTATTTTTTTCTACAGCTTTTAAGCCCGCGTTGTTCAGTCGCATAATTTAGTGCTAGTTCATTTGGCTCCCGTTCAACTAACTGCTTGTGCTTTCCTCTCAGAACAAAAATGTCCTGACCCGCTCCGACCGCAACATTTATCAGGGAATCTTCCAGGACGCTGATTCCTCGAGTGAGTCCATTTGCTAAATTTATACCGCTGGACACTCTATTCGATGAGAGTGCTCGGCTGCTCATATAAATAACATTTTATTATCCAGAGTACATACTACAGCTTGTTTGGGGAGAGATAATAAAACGTGGCTTACTTTGAGACTAAAAATAACCCGTAAAGAAAGCAGTTTTTTTGTGTGAAGATACTCACCTCTTGAATAATTTTTTTTCAATTAGTTATTTAGTTTAAAAATTTAGAAAGAAATAGTAAATAATTAATTATACAACTGTTTGATATTCGAAAGAATATGATTTTGAAACATTTTATCAGAAATGCAATTATTTTCTTAATTAAAAATTAAGAATGATATATTTCTTATTTAAAAATAAATAAGAAATATGTATCATTCTTTATCAAAATGTTTTTTTTTAATTCAAATGTACATCCAATGCCTAATTCATGTTTCAGAAATTTGTTTGAAATTTTTAAATATATACATTATTAACCAGGAATATTTAAAAAATTTAGAAATGATTATTGTACTACACTTTTTTTAATACCACATAATCTGGTGGCTTATTACCATGTGACAATCTCTCACAACCAACCAGAAACATTTTAACGAGACCTTCATTGAAAACCAGATTGCAACCGTTTAAAAAATGGCATCCAACGTAAATTGAATCTGCAACTACTGCAATAAAAATATTTATACTTAGAGAAACATTGATCATTAAATTTCGATCATTAGTACTTGATGCAACATATTGAAGGTTGATCAATACAGTCAAAAAAGTTTGTCAGAATCAAGTATCAATTCTCAAACGCTATGAAATCTAAACAAGTCTTAAAACAAAACTCTCTTAACATACATACGAGTAAATCATTGTTCACTTAACACATTGGCCAATTTACAATGATGTCAGGATAGAGGGTAGTATAATTATTTTCAGTATTTGCAATAACACGAAATTTACTTATTAGTGCAGAAGCTAATGAGACGGACGATGGAGTCGGTGTCATCGCAGATGATGGTTTTAAATATAAATATAAGGTTGTATTTATACGAATTTCTAATTACATTTTTCGTTTTGACTGCGAATCTATAATCATATACATAAACGTTTTGCTTGTATTGCCCTCTACATTTGTCACATTAAGTAACAGTCACCCAATACGGATAAAAATAGCATAAAAGTACTATGTAAATACAAAAAAATAACTCCTTATAAAACATATAAACTTAAATTGGATACTAATCGTGAATGGGAAAGTATTTTATGCGCAGTTCTCTTTTCCTCGATTTCTGTTGATTTTTGTTTTTTTGTCAACAAATCAGTGAATACTTTGTTTCTGATGTAACTGCTCTTTCTTGTAATGTGATTATGATGGGACCTTTTCTTTATATGTTTATTTGGTCTTTTATTTTGTTTAGTAAAACCTACTTGTCTCAGGATGGACGCACGACTAATTATGCAGGAGCTTGCTTTGTACAATTAATTGGGAAATTTTAAAAATATAGAAAAAAAAACATATTATTTAATTTGTATATTTTTATTATGATCGTATTGTATTATATCTGTGCTGTATACAGTATAACCTGGCCGGCTTATTACCATATGGCGATCTCTTAACCGACAAGAAAGGTTTTAAAGAAATCTTAAGTGAAAACCAGACTGGAATCAATTTTTTGAAAAATCTGGGTAGCAACGGGAATCGAACCCGTAATCCCCGAGCTAGAAGACAGGTTTATCAACTAGGTCGTTGGGGTTGACATGATAAAAAAAATTAAGAGTTCGAACTGTCTTTTTCTTTTCCAAGCTTTTAAACTTTACAAATGTTCGAGAGAATTGAGTATTTTTTTCTAATATTTTATAACGTCAATCGAAATATTCTTCATGAAAGAAATCTTAATCGAATCGATTATTAAGATTTGACATTCATATAACGAGATATAATAACGAAGCAAAGTGTGCTATAAACCTGTCAAAAGTAATAGTTTAAACCTTTATGAATACGATTGTTGATTACAAAATTATGAAGAATATTTTATGTTCCCAAAAATAATAATTCATGATGCAACCACGCCTCTAGCCATAACTCTAGCTATGGGAGGTTCCCAGCCAAAGCATTCGCCATTATGCCAGGGCATTTCGTCATTCAAGGTATGACATTTGTCGAGGCAATAAAGTTTCGGCCGTTTAGATACAATTACGAACGCAACAAATTGGCATTAATCCGTGGGTGTAAATTTTGTATAATCCTAGTTACAAATGTTCATATACAATAATTTGTAACAGTTCCTTGTCAAAACTTGAGAATAAGTAACATAATATTCAGGAGATTTTTTCACAATTACAATAAAACTTATCTAAGTTTAATTATATGAAATACAATTGAATGGGCTTGTTACTGTATTGACATTTCTATCAAGCAAACAACAATATATGTCATGTATGTTAAAAGGTGTGTATATGAAAAAACATACTGAATGATGTTACATATATTTATTTTGGTATTCATCGGTAGATGTACACAAAACTTCGAGTTTTTTTACCAGTACAATAAATAAATCATTGATTTTGTATGAAAATAAATAGTACATTTTAAAATTAAAGTCAATGCGTATTATTTTGTATTATTACTTTGTTTTTGAAAAAGTATATCAATTAAACAAAAACTTTTATTCTAATAACATTTTAGAGCTTTTTATAAGAAAATAAAAAATGAATACTAAATTTGATTGTAAGATTACATTCTACATTCCAAGAGCAAACTTGGGTTCCATTTCTTAGTCCGGCTCGGCTTAAATACTACAGACTAAATTCTAGCCTTAAAACTTCTTATTCCGAATACCATACTACCTCATACGCTCCAAACTTAATTGAGGTAATTAAATCACGTGATCTCCTTGTTTAAGTAAGCTATGAAATATTTGTATGAAATTTAACATTAAATATTCACTTTTTCAGTAAATAAAAATATAGTGAAGATTTATTTTCAGTTTATTTTTAAGGTCAGACCATGGATTCGGGCATTAGAGTAATATTTGTGCTTAGGAGAGCTATTTTTATTTCGTAAATGATCAAAATAAAAAAGATAATTAAAAGAGACAATTTATCAATCAAAGATAACCAGGACAAATCATTTAAGATGAAAATAGTTTATTTGATTAAATACATTAGCCCTTGCATTAACTTACTAAGCATTTTCGTCAATCGAATGAAATATTCCACCGAGCTAAAATGAGCGGGTTTCGTTCGACTGTGAACAGTCGACAGTTTTGTAATTATTTTTCTCAATTTTTGGACAAGAAGAATCTGTATTGGGAACAAATCCAACTTCCCAAAAGTGCATTGTGTTATTCGCAAAATATTCATCGCGACATATGCAACGTCATTTGTCATCGTTGCATTTAACAAACAACTGCTGTTAAACCTGGTAATGCAGACATTCTATATGCGTGATTTATTACTTCCAAACAGGTCTGACTATTCAATACTGCAGACTCCTTTACCAAAAACAAACCGAACAAATCATGATGTGCAATCTAAAAACGACACAAATATGGGGTGTTTATGTGCGTATTTACTGTGATATTTTATTTAGAAAATGGTCTCTTTTTATAAATTAAGAGTTGGCTTTGAATCCTGAATCGTTTAATATTGGGGTCTTTTTATTGTTATCTTATAAAAACTGTTAACAAATAAGTTTGAGTTTTGACATAAAAACTACATTTCTGCTCTTCAAATAGTTTTATATTAAATACAAGTAAGTCAATACTTAAGTGAGTCACTTTTTATTAAACTTTTCATCTCATCATTGAATTATCCTTTTATCTTAATTTTAATTTAATTTAAAAATTTTATCGTATATATTGGGGTATAAAAAAGATTATAAAAATATTGTGAGGTCATTTTTTTAACAAGAAAAAAACATAATTTGGAAAATGCAACGCTGTAGCAATATTGTATTTTTATATTTTAGTAAAGAAAATTTAATTACACAGGACTTTCAACGCCAGACATTTAAATATCCATGAAATTTCCACAGCAAATATCAACTTTAAGAGGAATAACTTAAGGGCTGTGTTTCGCATTATTCAATGTTAAAAAACAATAATAAAAAAATGTACATGTAGTGAAAAAAAATCACCAATCACTGTAGAACTATAGAACGACCGCCGTGACCTGGCGGCTGGTAAGACACCGGTCTTACGACCCATTCTATTTCCATCGCACCCGTTCAGTTCCCATTTTTTTAAAATGGTAGCAGCCTAGTTTTCATTACAGGCTACGTTTATATTTTTCTGATTGACCGGAAGATATTGCCACATGACAATATGCCCGCTAGATTGTACTGTGTACAGCGAAAGTGTAATACCTAGATGTAAAGTTTTTGATAATGAGAGTATCGTAATCTGTTTATCAGTCATTAGTTACTTAAGATTTTTAAATTAACTGTTTATCAGTCATTAGTAACTTAAAATTAAAGGTAATAAACCTACTGTATACAATGAAAGCGTACTACATGATTGATATATTTTAGTTAGCGGGTCATATTTTGCAGTCTGCAAAGGAGTTCTTAACCTCCTTAATTATTTTTTTAAAACTCAAGCGAGAGGAACATTAATTGACAAGAAAATTTTATCTCAAGTAAATAATATTCAGTTAATTTTCATCCAAATAGGAATAAGTTTTTAGTAAAAATCATTTCCAAATTTTAATTCCCAGAATGAAGAACGAAAATGTAAACTTTAAAATACAACTTTGTAAGCTTATTTTTATAGCCCATACAACTCCAACAGCGCCCAAATAATTATTTTAATGACACTTATAAGTGTCAGAATAACAAAAAACCCAAATAAAACACACGGTGCACTTTTAAGTGTCGAATAAACGATAATACTGAAAACCAAATCATTCCGGAATCTATTGAATCCGTGATACCTAATGTGAAGTAAGCATGATAACCACTAATCCGTCACTATATTCAAACTAGTAGATAATTGATGTATTCAAAAAATCTTTGGAAATATAAGCAATCAGAATTATTGATGATTTTCATTGCCTTGTTGGTAAAACACTAGTCTCTTATTCGAGGGTTTCGGGTTTGATTCTACATATAAGCATAAAATCGTTAATAAAAAGTCTAAGTCACGTTACCGGTTCATCAATGATGTTATTCATACTTCTCAGTATGTGGTAGTATTACCAAAACGTACGAAGACGGTCTGCGAGTTGCGTGCTTACTCCAGTTGTTTCTAAAGCCCAAAAAGGATCGATTGGCGGGGCTTAAAACAATGTTGTTTCCCGGTTACACCTAATTCACTAATTCGGATATGTTGAATGATACCACACCAATAAGTGAATAAATTACATATACTGCCTATGTCAAATTCTTTAGTTACAAATTGTCTTCGAAATTAATTAAGTGAATGTACCCTGTGAAGTTAGTTTTCCGCATTTTGAAATAGAAATATTAATATTTGATGTCTTACCTTACTTATGTTATGTTTATGTCATTAAACATTCTACTCAATAATATTCATTTTCAACCGCATTTGAATAAAAATGTTTCACATTACATCTTCATATTTTATTTATAGCTTTTAAAAGATAAGAGATTCATTTTGATAAGCTTAAAATCTGCATGCGAACAGGCGCGAGGAAAAACTTAATTAAAAATTAAATACATTCCTACCACTCGATCCGTAATCTGACATGACTGGCGTGCATCCCTTTATCCGCCACCCCGTACCGTGACGCGGGGGTGGCGCACCCTCATTTCAAACAATGCGTTTGCACACAACAATACAGCCACCAAAAACTCCTAGTATTTAAGGGTTAGTTAGGGAGAACCTCTGTGGGCATTTAGCACCCCTATTTGGGGGCATTTTGGAAAAAAGTACACTGTCACAAAGGGGTTAGAACAATGAGTACATTCAAAGAATTATAGTTTATATATATACGTTTATAGAGTTTATTTTCGTTTGTTTTATATGTTCCATCGGTATCTTGCCAATTGCGAGGTACGCACCTAGGCTCAATCACACATGGTTGCACGCTCGCCGATAGAGGGTAGAGCAGGGCCGTAGTGGGCAGGGGTGATTGGGTGTGGGGCCGCGGTGTTGAGCTTAATTATGAACGGATAGTTGATTTTGAAAAGGGGTTAAATTGAACACACTTGCTTTGTTATACGCACAAGGATTGCTGACGAGTTCCTTGTTCCAATTGAAATGTATTTGTCATTCCTGTGTAGTAATTGTGCAATACTGAAGATCATTCACATTTTTTATTTAAAAAATTGAAATGCGTAAAAAAATACTAGCCTAGATTTTCCCACCAAACTGTACATGTGGGTGTCATAATATTTTATGATTATTATTCAACTTGTTTGATGATTTTTTTGAAAAATCTTTACACTTTTAATGTATTCTGAAACATTATTTTAATGTATAAGTTTTGAATGTTAAAAAAATGTAATGTATTTAAATCATTTCCAGATATTTTTGACAACCATACTCTTGAATTTCGATCTGTTGAAATTCGAGCAATTTCACAATATCGTAGTCCGGTCCATTAAAGAATGTTATTATAAGATGATATTCTTTTATGCCCAATACCCTGTCTCACCTCAACCTTTCCTTCAAGAATCAGGATACAAAATCGTGGTCAAGGGATCTCACTTTTTTCTTCTTGATGGCTTTAATGAGTTATATATCACTACCTGGTATACATGGAAGATTCTTTCAAGTGTCATTCTTCTTATATAATTTAATTTTATCTATTTACTATATTTAAATGTAATTGAAGACTTCAATTGGGTTCACTGCGGTAACTTTCAGTGTCCAAGCTTCAACACTGTATAGAAGTTAAGAGCATATGCACCATACATTAAAACGCGTGTCCATTTTTTAATGGTTGTCAATGAGAAGGAATTTACTGTAGCTTAACGCTATTTCATTTCGAGTTCTGATTTCAATGTCAGAATTAACGTGTTTGTCAATCCATCATCCAAGATATTAAAGTATTTCTCAACGTTACCTTATTGCACTATTAGATTTGCTAACGATCACGATTTTAGTTTAACTCACATACTATATACAATATATGTTGAGTCATGCATCAACGCATTTTTTTATTATTAATAAGCTTATGTAGTTCTTTAAGGCTTCTATCAATAATGCAGAATTATGAACATATGTTACGTTTTAAATAATATATCCATTCACTTTAATACTCGTACCTTTGCTCTCTTCAAGAACCAGTTAAAAGATATATTCGAAGTAAAAATTAGAAATTAAACCAATTTTATAAAAAAAACATTAAAAATAAATACTATCCAGGTCTCAAAAATCATAAAATACCAAAGATTTCTCAAAACAATAGCTTACAGTTTATTATATTGTATAATATATAGTTCACACTCCACTGATTCAATTTTAAATGTCAATCCTGTTACTTATAATAAAATATTTAGTGAACTTTGAAAGTCTAATTAGATTTGATGTTATTTTAACTTAAGCACATTATTTCATGTGTACGTAAATGAATATTAAGTGTTATGGTAATCAGTCATAATAATAGTAATTTTAATCGGACACATAATTTTGGAATATGTTGATGACATTATTATATGTACAATAGCTCAATTTCCTTATAATATCACCGATATTGTACAGCATATACGAGTACATCTCGTTCGTGTGAGTAACACTACTGCAGGCTGATGGTCAACAATCACATCGATGATAATCTCTGGTAAAGACATAGAATTGTTTTTGAATACCATTGATATTTGATTTTAAAACCCACAGGAAGAAAATAAGTGTCTTACCAACTGTATTACAGAGGTCGTTGGTACAATCCCAAATTATTATTAGTTTTTAGGATGAGACATGATAATTATCTATACAAAGAAAGATCCTGAGCTGCTTTTTATAAATTCAAAGTTGCATCGCTCTTGAGATGATATATAATTACAAAACAATGCTATACAAGTCATCTTTATGAAGTTATTACTAAAAATATTGGTGTTTTAAAATAATACACTCTGAAAGTTGTAGGTATCCTTCTATCCCAACGACTAGATTGATGCTTTTACTACTATATTTGAAGGGAGTGAACACAGCGCGGGTTTCGAACTGAAGATTTTTGCACAGTTCAGCTCGTTAAGCGAGCGACAATGTTCCTTCTTTTAGTATTTTTTTCAATTTTCTAAAACTAATATTATAGTGTTCTTACCTTATAAAATTTCTAATAATATATCTATATTGTTAAATTATTTATTTTAATTTTAATGTTAACTTTGTTCATTAAAAACTGCATTTTTTATATAAAATTATTATATAAATAATTTTAAATATCGAAATCCTAATATTAAATATAACTCTATTCAGTGGAATGAATACAATTATGTAAAACGATACATATTTGCTTAAGTAGACACTGAAATACCCTTTTGAATCGACCGCATTGTGAAAACATATTTATATTAAATATTTAATAACACAAAGAGGAGCTCGCGTCAACCACTGCAAACAAGCTATTATTTGTAACTACTGCGACACCTGTTTCAAACTACCCCATTCTACCCTTTTGTATGGCACATTCTTGTTTCCAAAATAAACATCTCCCTTTGCTCGCTATTATTTCCTATTCAAAATGAGACAAATTGTTTTAGAATCCAAATGAATGGTGATCGGAATAAATTGATATTTTTTTCAGAGAACATTTAAAATATTGTAAAAATATAATTCTTACTCTATTTAATTGTCAGTTGTTTATAACCTAAACTTTTGCCATTTTTAGAAAAGCTTTATAAGTAACATGCTTCATATAATATTGAAAGGTGTAATGTGATATTTTTACTATTATAATTAGATTTTTTGCCAGTAAATAGTATTTGGTCTTCTTCAGTTGATTTTGGACAAAATAATGCAGGAATTTATTTATTTAATATTTTTCGAACGTGATTAGCATGGCAGAAACAATGTATAGCTTCTAATAAGATATTTTCTTCATATTATTCATACCTTGTGTTAAGAATAGACTAAAAAAAAGTCATCTTTAATCTTGACTTTTGACAGGTTATTTCATTCTCATTTTATCTTAATTATAATTTTTTTTATAATTGAATTAATTTCGTAATTTCATTTATGTTTGATTGATCGTGTTTGAGTGTACTTTGGTGATTTCTTGCGTCGTTTATTTTCTGAATTATTCATATTTTATTTTTTGTTTAATAAACATCACTAAGATTTGTTAATCCATCTTAAATGTCGTATAGGTGTTCAATAAATGTATCCGTACGGCACCGGCACAAAGAACAGTAACATAGGTGGATGGCTGCTGTGTAATGCTCGGAGAATTCGGCTCCCGTTCAGAGGCGTAGGTCGGTGAAAAGGTAGCAGGGTGAATAGATTCCTCTCAGGCAGGTATTAGATTATCGCAAGTAAAACACAATAGGCAGAGTGAACTGATAATGGTTTATTTGGTTTTTGGCGCTTCTTATGTGTGGCCGATCGCTCATCGCAAGTGCCATTTTCTGCCAATGCATGCGCTCATAACTCGCAAAATACCACAATTTTTGGGAGTTTTACGCATGCAGAGACCGGCCGGCCAGCGATATAGTCTAGCGGTAGCCGCGCACAAGTCTACATTTCCGTTGTCGTCGCGAAACCGCACGGACCCCAACAAACATAAATATATCACATAAAAAATACCAAACAACATCAAATTGTAACTACGTATCTACACACATATAAATATTATACATCGAACAAGAAAAAAATTAAGAAATAAAATACACAATTGTTTTATGATGACACATACGTCCGATACAGTATCACCTATAGGTGCCTTCCTTTACATAAAATTAATTTAAAACTGAACGTTTAGGTAACTGGCTTAGTAAATATTTAATAAACTAAATTGTTTATCTTTTTTGCAAACGATTCTCGAGTCTAATGTGACAAAATACCTTTTTCTAGTTCGTTACTACCATCATATCTTCATTGCAGTGTGGCATCAGTAAAGAAGGAGTTCTTGAGTTCTTTCTACGTCGTAAAAAAGGTGAACCTTAAAATAATATTCAAACGTGGAGCGCACTGGATAGATATTTGATTCATTTCAAATGTCGGTGTGGATGGATGGTGAGGAAAAATAAAATTGAATACAATTAAAAGTATAGAGCGAAGATTTTTAAATGACGGAGTTTTGACTTTATTGAGCAGTATAAGCATTTTCAAATGACGAAGTTTTGACTTTATTGAGCAGTATAAGCATTTTCAAATGATGGAGTTTTGACTTTATTGAGCAGTAGAAGCATTTTCAAATTATGGAGTTTTGACTTTATTGAGCAGTATAAGCATTGTAAAAAAAATCTACTACGTCTTTTTGAGATTTTATAAAAAAAAATTATGTGAATTTTTTAATTGTTTTTCTAATGATTCAAAAAATTAACTGCCCATTAAATGTTTTTTTTACAATATGCTAATTGATATTTTAAGTAATTTTTTTTCAAAATTTAAACAGGAATATGAAAAACATACTTCATTGGTCAGAATGACAAGGATAAATGTTTATTTATGAATTCTCGTTAGTTTTTAATTATTTTATGAAAATATGAATTCGAATAGTTAGTATTCCCAAAACAGGTCTCACTGAGCTTTAATCAAAACTATCCTTGAATATGAAGGAGCAAAACAAAATGAATATTTTAATAAATTACTTATCTTTTACAAATTAACATGTCAAAGTCCGATTAAGGTTGATATTGAATTTATTTCTGAAAATGAATGTATGTAAAACATTTCGTTTTTATTAATGGACATTTTAATTTTTTTATGTAAATTGTAAAATGTTACCATCTTTATTAGTAAATTCATTTTATTTAAAGTTATTTCAACTTTCAACACTTTTAAGTAGATACGTTTATGGTGATTATATTTCTTGATGCTTTTGGATTTTCTTAGAAAAAATACATAATTGCGATTTTCAAATAAATGTTATGTTTTCACTTTTTTTCCATCTCGATTTGTACATTAATATGAAATGGTTAAGATTGCTTTATATTTCGAAACTTCTAAATTTTATTTTAGAAGTAATCTGTGTCAGAAGTAAAATACATTTGATTTACGAGTATATGACCAAATTAATCAAATTTTGAATTACGGAAAAGAAAAAGTCTTCAGTATTGTAGAGTGAGCATCACAAGGTAATGGTTTACTCCTATGTACGTGGCAGTAGCAAAAGATGTATGCTAAGATATAATTAATTGGAAATCTACAGTTTCTGCCTACTTCAATAGGGACATGGCATCATGGTTATGATAAAAACTTATTGTTTTTTTGAATAAATCTTTGTTTATACCGAAACTAGGAAGATGATGTTTTATCTAGACGATTATCTAATATCCAAAAATTTGGAACAGTAATATTTTTTATACATTATTGAAAATGAGTTTCCTCAAATTTTGAAAGTATTTATTGGTACTGGTATATTTAGTTATTCAATGATTGTGAAATATTGGTACTGGTATATTTAGTTATTCAATGATTGTGAAATAAATCAATTTTTCTTTTGTAATTTTGAAATTTTACTGCTTTACATATTAGTTAATGCGACAAAATGTGGTGTGGTTTTTACTTAATGAAAATGAGAAGGACGTTAAAACGCATTTTTATGAAAAAACATACCATGACAATTTGATTTGTTATCTATATGATATCAAATAACTAGGAAGAAGACAAACATTTTACTGCACAACTGGTCTAACTCTCTACTTTAGCGAAGGGATTTCAAATATTTTAGACATGAGTTAATTATAACGATTGCGAATTTAAAAATAAAAATGAACTTACAAATAAATATGATGAAATATATACATATTACATTCTATAAAACTATTTAATAACAATAATAATAAAATGACTAACATAGACTTGCCAAGGGCACTCCAAACTCTCCTGAAAGGCATTTCTCCTGCTGGAAAGGCAGAGAGGACATTGCACCAAACTTTCTAATAGTAAAATACTCCACTTCCATACATTTTCTATTATATTTACTTTTCTTTCCTTTAATCCCTTACACTAATTAAAAAAAAATACTTGTACACAAAAAAAATATTACTTATAGCAAACAAATATGTCATTTGAGATTAACAATGATATATCTAAGTGTGAAATATTTATTATAGGCACGGCATTGAATTCCCTAATCGAGCGGCTTACAAAATTTAAGCCTCCAACACGAAATTGAATTGGAAGATTTTCAACGGCATAAATCCGTGAGACGCTTATTTGATTAAATCTTGTCAATCGTCAAGACTCAACAAAACATCACCTCTAATTCGGAGGTAAGCGCAGATCCCGTCTCCCGGCCCACACCTTTGTCAATAGCACTCGCACACAACGGGCACGCCACGCAAATTGTATTCGGATAATGTAATATACAAACACGGGAGCATGGAGGATCTGCCACGTCAATGGGAGTTAATTTTTCGGTTAGCGACCACGAATAGTAGAGGGCTAATCACGATCGAGGCAGCGTCGCAGCCCTATTCTGTCGCATGGGTGCCACGCAGTACAAGGACGGGGATGCTTTGCGCCACATATCTGGTTTACCCTCGGTACAAATATATGATGCCCTGTTAACAAAACAGTTCAAAAAAGAAACATAATCAGTTCTCTTTATCCATGTTAAACAGAACAAGTGCGAATGGGTGTATACGATTTTAGTACATGAGATTTTGTCCAAGAACATGTAAAATTAAAATTTAAAGTTTTTTTGCATATGGTATAATTTTCTATAGCAGCCCACCCAAAATATAATGATTTGTTCTTTTCTATAGCAACCCACCCAAAAAAGAATGATTTGTTCTTTTCTATAGCAACCCACCCAAAATAAAATGATTTGTTCTTTTCTATAAAAGAAAATATCATTGTTTTTTTTATTGATTATAGTTTCAAAAATTTCAGTATAATTTTCGACGAGGACAACTAAAGCTAGTTTTCAGAAAATTTTAGGAATCAAATTAAATGCTTTGATTCTGAGATAAGTTAAATATTATAGAAATATACTGATGAAAGCATTATTCATCTGCATTGTCTTAGACCCCGTAGGAGAATTGAAATTTTTGGGGATAGATTTATAAGCGATCTTGCTCAATATATCTCAAAAGAAAGTCTTCAATTTAATTGTAGTATATTTGATAGATTTTAAAAATGGACAATGTAATTTTTTTGGGCACAATTACATTGTCGAGTTTTAACAAGATTAAATCTTTAGGGTTTGAAACGTCAATGCACTCCTTATTCTATTTCGTGACCAGGTGAGACGCTTGACTTATTGACTTGACCCGGGGATTTTGGGCTCAATACCTGATGATACCTAAAAAAAGTTGACTTGACCCGGGGATTTTGGGCTAAATACCTGATGATACCTAAAAAAAGTGGATGTGTATTCGTTTGGTTAAGAGTTCATTTACGAGTTATTGCTACCTTAAAACGTGTGGTATTACCATAACATATGACGATTGACAGTGAGTGGCGTGAGAACCAAACGAATAAACGAACGACTTATTTCAAGAAGTGGAGTGACTTTGATAATTTAACGACTGTGTTGGGACACACTTTGAATGAGGTATATTTTTTATTAATGAATAAGAATCACAAAATTGAAACATTGTGGATTAAAGAGTTTTACGTATTTTTTCACGAAAACTCCTAATTTATTAAATATACGAGTATTCTTAAAAATAAATGAAATCGGTTTTACTCCGAGGTACACACCATTGGTTACGTCTCTGTGAAGAGACACGTACCCACAACAAGGGTGGATTTGGGAACCCACCTAAGCTGTATTGTAGAAATGGGGTGATGTTTGCACAAGTGGCTACACCCTGTCACCATACCTCTGCACGGATTCGGAGGGTTAATTGGATATGAGTTCCATGTCGCAATCCTGCGCCGTATATTTGTATATAACTCGAAGATTCACGACAGTTTATTTGGCCTAATCTACAGATTTAAGACCCTTATTAGGAAGGCATTTATTAAAATTTACACTCATTGTGGAAACTGAAATATTATTTTTAGTTTCCTCTACCTCATAGGTTTAATGATTTATTATAAATTTTATGCTTAAATGAGAAGTTTATTGCAGTTTTTATGCCAGAAGCACAATATCAGCTGTTGAGTGTGTTTCAAAAAAAATTAAATATTTAATTATTGTAACATTAACGAAAAGTATTCTAAAAAAGGTTAGCGAAAAAAAAATATTTTCGAACAAATTTGAACAGTGGATATCCCACTTTGTAAATGTTCGGTGAATGAGGAGTGCTATGTTGAGACTGAAACTGGTCTGAAAAATATACATATATCCCGAGGAGGGAAAATACGTCGTGTTAAAATCCCGATTTTCTCAATATTTCTGTATGTCTCCAAAAGATAGACAATAAAGACCAGATATACTCGTAGATTAAGGAAAGATTCTTCCAAAATGAGGTGTTGGAGACGATTGCTGGGTGTTTTATGGATGACATGGAAAGACTTATGACGACCGGTAATGTGAAGGATCATAATAGGAGATAGATCACTTGCGACCAGGTAGGTGAAGAGTGAACTATCAGAATACCGAGAAGATTGGATAAGAATGTAGATTGGATAGAATAGGACAGTTTCAGTGTGGATCACGTTCATCAACATTGAGGTAATGATGCAGAAGAATATCACTTTGGTACAGAATTATTCTTGTCTGTTTCTTGAAAATATTAAATCTCGATTGATCATGACACTTGTGAAATAAAATCTATTTTTACGACAAATTGGCCGAAGAACTATTTTCGAATGTAAGCAGCGTCACAAGAAGTGAATTGCAGAGCATTATGTTATTTTGTATCGTTTTTGTACGCCTCAAATATCTGCAAGTTTTTTAAAGACAATAACTATTTGATAAAAAATAAAATGGTATCAAAATTAAGCCGTCAGGTGACTGTTCTTATATTGTTGTATTATCAACGGCAATCGAAACCGGAACGATTTGGAAGACCGGCGTCTATCAACAAAGCTACAGAGGTCGTATTACGTTTCTTAGTAACATAGTATTTCTAAAAAAGAGGCTTTATCACGCCTAATGGTTCTCGGGATTTTCACTGCACGTCTCCAGTATCATTTTATAAATGCGATTTTATTTTATCTTTCCTCATCAGACCCACGTCTTCAAACTTCACAATATTACGAAAGTTATAGATTTCACCAGATCCTCTTTGTAGCAGTATTGTTTTTTTTTTCAGATCGTCTCTAGATCGACATCGCGTCATTGAAAATAATAATATATGTTCTTTGTATTCACAGGATCATTAATCAAAATTCATACACACTTTGGCACCGTGTTTGAAATATTCTAAGTAGATTTATGGTTGAAAGTAAAATTACAGCTGTCATTAAGTAAAACAAACAATGAGAAATAAGAACCCGGCAGGCGAGAAGAATGTGATTGATGTTGAATGTGCTCTTATAAATGGTTACTATTTCCCAAATCACTTTATGATTATTGCGTTTTCGGTAACAGTTATCGTACGATAACATCGATCTCGTTAACGTGGTTGGTACACCATTTGTGGTGTAGTAAAAATATAGCATGTGAAATTGCTAAAATTTTCTAACATCGATTTCATATTGCTAATATTGTGATTGCGGATTATGAAACACAGGACATAAATATTCGTAGGACCTTTCGTTATTCCTTATTTTCAATGACACGGAGATACTCGTAATATTTCACAAGATATTATTTCGATATTCCATTTCATATCGCGGCATATGTTGGACCTGTTTCTCTTAAGGCGGAATGATCTTAGCTTTTAAAAAAAACTATGTTTTTGTCAAACTAGTCATGTTCCTTGGAAAGTGTGTGCAGTGTATTATTGTTCTAAAATAAGAAAAAAACATCCTTTGTTTATTAATGAATGTTTTATTTTGCGAATGGTTTTTGTCTTTAATGTTCCTAAATATGATTTAAAATATTGTACTCGTATATTTTTGCGAGGTTTATAAATTTTAATGATGGTGTATATTGACATTATTTTTTAAAACTGCAGCATATAACCGACGACTTTCATAGCCTAGTTGATAAGACGTTTGTCTTCCAATCCGGGAGTTGCGGGTTCGATTCCCATTGGTACCCAGATGTTTAAAAAAGGTTCCATTATGTAAGGTAAATTTAACACTTTTGTGGCTGGTAGGAAGATATTTCCACATTCCAATACACCCACTAAATTTTATAGAAAATAACGTAGTGTAATATAATACACGTATTTAAATTGATTTTAACAAAATAAGTTAAAGATATTAAAAAATTAACAAAAAATTTATTCCTCTTAATTCGGTTCATGGGGGAGCTGCCAGCAGTTGAATTGCGGACGAGACAATTTGAACCAAGACATTTCCCTGCTCGGCTAATTTGCATCTAATCACCTCACTATTGTTGTAACTTGTGACCAATTTAAGGTAACTGTCCATGATTGCATCTCCTCAGCCATTACCCACCATCTCTGCAGCCATTGTGCGACGCTCAATGGGATATTGTCTTTGCCGTTTTCAGATAAAAATTATGATGGATAAATAAACTTCACTTAATACACAGCTATATAATAATAGACTAATACGTCTTGTAAGAATGATGAGATTGTGTTATGTTAACGTTTACACGGAAAAAGGAAACATAAATTAGAAAAATATATTATAACACGTTTGTGGCTAACTCTCAACAAAAACAATTGACGTCAATAAAGAAAAATATAATTAGTATTATGATCAATTTAAATTTAGAGATGCTATTAAGAAACGAAAACTTTTTGTGATTTTGAAATATTTTGGATTTAGCTTCAGATACAAATTATTATATAATTCAAAAGAAAGTACCCTTAATATTTTATAAACGTTACATAAGTTCAACAACCTTGAATTGAGAAACATTAGAAATTCATAAGCAAATTAAATATTAATGAAGAACCAAAAAATGCGAAACAATCCTCAACTATTCCTTATACCTTTCCTTTTGGGTCAATAAACTACACACACTTCCGGTAAAATATAACATTAGTTGGACCTAAGCATTGCTTTCGTAACAAATTGGAATCATTCCGCACAAAGAAAACCTCCAGATAGGAGGTAATTTACGTGTCATAGTTGATGTGAATAACGAAAAACAAAGTATTTTTTTAGTAAATATTCGCTTTAAAGTTACTTTGTTTACTAAACATCGTGTAACTTATATGTATGGTTGTTTAACGTGTTTTAATTATCTTCCCGTGTTCGATTGATCTAAAGAATTCTTTCTACACTGAGAGAGATTTCCTCTGGTGATGCATGCATTTCAAAACTACATTTAATACTATCAAATAATTTGTCTATTGAAGTAATAAACAAACGATTTTTTATACATATTACTAAAAACATAACATAAACATTGTATGATATATGACTAAAAATAAGAATTCAGCATGCCTGTAGCGCTATTTTATGTCAATAATTCCTAAGTCTTTTTAATAGAAATTATTTCTATTCAACTTCTTAACATTTATTGAAAAATCTATTTAAGATGAAACATTATTATTATTTTAAAAAAAACGTTTACTTTTAGAACAGATTTTTTGAATTGTTAGATGTAAATCACATTACGGGCATTTTTCTAATTGTGTAGACTGAACAAATTTTTTTAAACAACTTTTAAGTTGAGTTGAATAATTAAGTATCGCTTCATGAATTATCTCGTAAAATCAATAGCAATGTATATATTTTTATTACTTTACTGTCGTTGTATATGATGAAATATTGCGGTTTTATTGCCAAGTGACAATCTCTACCAAAATATCTTTAATAGGTCTTATCAGTTCTTAAAACCAAATAGAAAGCCATTTTAATAAAATTGGATACCAATAGGAATAAAACTCATAATGCCTGAGTTAGAAGGCAGGTGTCTTATAAACTATACCTCCGGAGTATTTTCATTGAGTTGTTCGTAGATTTTTATTTGACTTAACAAATATATATCGCTCTTTTGTAAAACAATATCAATGTATGAGCGTTATGTTTTTGAATGTATAAAATGCAGCTCATAGTCGTAGTCGAGGATCTTCTCGCCATCCCAACGTTAATTCAGTTGTGGAGTTTTGTTTGTTTACCCCTGCGTACATTGACGTGGAATCATGTTACGAGTATAGGCCCATTTTCGGATAACAATTCATTGTTTTGCAGAGAAATATTTGACTTTCAATCCAATGCTAATGTGTTCATTCCCGAATAGCACTCAGGTGTTGAATTGACTTGTGTATGGAGAAATAAGATTACGCTTGACTTGAAATCTCACGTTTATCTGCTCATTTCCGGACACCACTAAAATATTAACACACTTTGTTTTTAAAGTTTTTTGGTAATACATGTTTTGTTATCATGCACATGTTTTGAATCCAACGCTAATCTATCCATTCCCGGCTATAACCAAAATATATCGTTATCTTTTTGAATGCATAAATTGTACTCGCTGGTGTTTATTTTTACTATAAAAAAGTTTTCACAAACTAGTGTCGTGGGAGTATAACCTTTCAAATGTTTATATATGTTAAAAAAATAAAGGGTGTTCGTTCAACTTATAAGTTTTACTGAGTTTTGTCAACCATTGATGGCACACTTTAATATGCATACAATGGACCATAACTGTGAATGGGTCAACACTTAAGACAAGTCAACCCTACACTTCCAAATCTTGCAGTATCAGATTTCAAACAAAAAATATTACCACAACATTAAATTAAGTCAAAATGCACTGAAGTGTTGATGACTAAAATTTGTCAAATGTTTGTACATAATTCGAGATCCTTTAAAATAAAGAGCAAATAAAAATACTTGAATCGTTTTTGAATGATCGGGATACTAAAACTTAATAATAAACTTATTTCTTTTTTATCCTAATAGTGTTATAGTTTAAAAAAATGCGAATGTTTTTAGCTCAATTTTTATGAATAGCCTCGAAAGATAGATATTAATATTTCAGTCAGGTTGATGACCAACTTCAGTATTGATATCCCTCAAATCCGAACAATGGGGATTATTAAGAAAAATGAGTATTTCTGAATTATTTCGTTCAATAGAAATTAGATTAAATTTTTTTTTCTCAATAAGTATGGAATATACGAGTATATTTATTACGCTTTAGTCATCAATAATCAAATAACTTCTAAATTGTTTTTCATACAACCATTAATACTGGTTCTAGCTTGATGGATTACACCTCTCGATTCTTGTCTGTCCTTCCATAGATTTTTCCACTGGGATATAGTGAAGGTTATCTCATTCACTTTTTAAAGTACTCCAGTCATATCTGCTTTCACTTTTATTATTAATATTAACAGTTTGTTTGTATGGCGTTATTCAGAAAGCTTATTTACCTCAATTGTGTTTGAAAAAAGTTTTTTTTCATTTCAAAATCGAACCGAAAATTTTAATCTATGATAAATCTTATAAACTATACAATTATTCCGCGCCATACACGCTATCAAATCTTTTTTTAATAACGTTTTTGATTTGTTGTAAAACTATGCTTTAGAACAAAAAAAAGTGTGTATTAAACACAACAATGCCACTACGCATATCAACTGACAGCTGAATGTTAAAACTATAAAATAAATGATAAGAAATAAATTATTCCAATATTTAATTGAACTATTACAGCACGCGCCTCATGTTGTTTACAAAACTGAAAATAATGCGACAATTTATTATCAACAATAAATTATTATCAACAATAATGTGTTATTTGAGCAAAATCTGTTTTAGATTAAATAATATTTATACTGCGGATGAACTTCAAAGCGTTCCGGATAGATAGATCTTTGCGTTTTTTATAATATTTATATGGCGTAATTAAGCGACCCAACTCACCTCAATGGCGTTTAATTAAAATAGTTCCCCTTAATTTAAAATCGAACCGAAAATTCAAAACAATGATAAATAGTATAAACTACGAGTATGTTATCTGAAACAGAGTGAATTAAATTTAAAAAAATGTGTTGGTTTGTATACAGTATAACCTAGTGGCAAACTCTTACTGCAAAACAGAAAGGTGTTAAAAAACCTAAAGCGAGAACCAGATTGATAAATATTATTAAAAAACCCTTATTTAAAAAAAAGTACTACTAATGAGAATCGAACTCGTAACGTTCGGGCTGGAAGATCAGTGTTTTACCAGCCAAAGGAGATCGTTAGAAAAGATAAATAAAATGGTTAGAAAATGCTAAATAAAATAGATGTCTTGAGTGTAAATTAGGCAAGTTTGAACAGTTTGGCTTTATCAAGGGTTATACAATATAATCAACGTTCTAAATCATAATAAAAATGTAATCATCAATTTAAAATAATTTGTTTAATTTAACCACGTGTTTTTAAATAACATTTTACAATTTAAAAAGAAAATTATTCTTAAGATAAAGTCACGATCACTCAAAAAGTATTACAATTAATAATAGTAGCTAAACAAATAAAATTATCAAAACGATTGAAATCAATTTGGGATATTTAGTTAAAATATGCATTTATTTAAAAAAACCGCAGAGTATTCAGTGAGAAGCCCTCAGATCTAGGCTTTAGTATGAGTAGCTCATGATTCATACATATTCCAGTCATAATGGCTCGAGCCGGATACAACAATCTTATTTTTATACTTAACTAAATCAATTTACAGGTCCACGGGACTTTGAAAAATGAAAGATTTAATAAAAGCAGTCATTGCAACAAGCAAAATTCATTTTCTGATTTTCTTCGATATGACATAAATCTAAATCAGTCAATATATAACATAGGCATATATAGAAGATGTTAAAATTTTCAATTAAGTAATATTTTATCATTTGATATTTTAAATGTACTAAAGTTATGTTAAGGTCAGTAAACTTAGTATTTGTTCTTAGTTTCAACGCCAAAAGGAAAGAACTACTGAAAATATTAAATTGCATCTCTTTCCAAAGTTCTTAACGTACTTAAAAATATTAGTCCAATGTTTGATATTTTCTGGCGATTGCTGAAAGAAAGATATTCAATTAGAGTTTACCTACGAGTATATTCATACTCGTAGGTAAAAAAAAAAAGGTAAACAAAACCCACGTGCATTGCTAATCATCAGGATTTATAGGAGTACTTACTTATAAATCCTGATCATTGGTAATGCACGTGGTTTCTTTTTCGTTGAGGCAATTTGCCTGCGGTAGAGTGTTTTGTGAAGGGATATCTTCATATTTTCTCTAAAGATCCAATTTTCTTGTTCTGTTCCATTTTCCTTCCGTTCGTCTTTTCAAATATTTATTGACATTCGCAAATATTTTGTTTAACTCTATTTTCTTTATTTCTTTAATTCTCTAAATGTGTTTCAGTTTTTTCTTTTTGAAAGTAACGTTTAAATCCTTTTCTAAACAATTAGCACTAATATAAATAACTCTTGACTAGTTAGTTTAAACAGATTGCCGAATGCCAACAAATCCGCATTTATATATTTATTTTATTTTAATTTTATTTATTACACATGACAAGAAATATACACAAGACATACAATTTTAAAGGATCTGAGTTTGTTGCCTTTCATTTGTCGTGTCCCCAGTAAACTAGATTTTGGCGTGTATGTCACTGAGGATATAACTATCTTTTTTGTAACAAATATACATTAAAAGATATCCTGAGTATCCAGAGAAATATAAAATTTATAAGTAGTGTTTTCTTGGCGATGTTATACAATGGTATCTAACTTATGAAAAAAAAACACAAAAAAGAACTTATGTCCTTAATATAATATTTAAGGCGAATTATGCATTTAAAAACAAAATTTTCCTTGGGTAATTAAAAAAAAAGTATATTTTGGTCTACAGTGTAAATAGTATACCTACTATATATTATACTTGACAGTTGTGATAAGCAGGTTGACTTAAAACACGAATACATAGTTGGCCAGCAAGTCTCAGATATCTAACCATTAAAAATAAACATCATGGGGAAAGGTGAAATATTCCATTTTTAAATAATTTTTGAAATGTATCAAACTTTTACTTTTAATATTCTAATATATTTCCTAACTATTTAAAAAACAATGAATAAATAATAAAATTAGGATATTACTAAATGTAATAATGACTCAAAAATAAATACCATAGTTATTGTATATACTTTGACCTATTGTATGTTTGATATTATCCCAATTTACTTTGGATGTTTGATGAATGATAAAATGTTGATTCTATTGTTTTTAATTAAATCCTTCTTGCTAAATCTTTTCTGATTGGCTGAAAGATATTGCCATTTGGCAATAGGCCCACTGGATTGTACTGTAAAACAACGAAAGTGTAATACAATACAAAAAATCTTCATCGATTCTCAACAAAGATACCACGGTTCGCGTAAAGCTTATCTCTTCTAAGCTGTTTCCTTCTTATCATTAACTTACATTTTTATTTTAAATATTTTTAATCTTTCAATAAGAATAGGTTGGAATCTCGAGTTAGAGTGGCCGTAAGGAGAGTTTACTCTCTAAAAAGCGTTATATAAATGGTCCTTTTATTATTCCACTAGAAATAATTTAATTTAGTTACATCGATAAATGATGATCCAATTTATTGAAGTTTTAACGGTTAGTCTTCATCCTTGTGTTTTAGTAAGAGTTCACTTACATTTTTTACTCTTCTAAGATATGTCTTAGTATAGAAAGATATGTACATATATAACCTTTGCACAAGAGGAGTATATATTCTGATAATTATATATTCCACAAGCATCTTTGTTGTTCATTCTACCGTCGGCAGGTCGTGATTTGCTTCCAGTTTGTTCCGTGTCCCGAGATTGTCCACGGTCATTCTCTCCTCAAGCGCCTACTTAAGATTGTTTCAAATGTTGGCACATGGCTACCGCAGGTCACTTGAGGCAGCTTATAGTCGTGCTGCTTGCCACTTGACCGGAATAACAAATTTTCCAGCAGTTCGGTTCTATGCAATGGCCCTATAGGTATATATTATAGTTTAACAAAACGCTGTACGCTACTTCAGTTCAGCTCCGTCAAGAATTCACCGATCTCCAATTGTATACTTGTTTCCCTTATTTTTCAAATTAAGCTGTCGTTTTATTAAATGATTGATTCATTATTTACTGATACTAATGCCTGCTTTAATAGATTCTATAGTATACCATATATCATCATCTTCACCATTGTCAACCAGGGTCGATACACTGCTGGATGAAGGTCTCCCCAAGTTGACTCCATATAGTTCGGTTTTTTGCTCGTTGGCGCCATACGATGTTGCCATGCTTCCTGATTTCATTTTTCCAGCGTACCTTCGGCCTTCTTCTGGGCCTCTGTATGCCTCTTGGGTACCATTGGATTATTTCGGATGTCCATCGGGAATCTGACATTCTGGCTACGTGTCCTGCTCATTGCCGGTTCATTTTCTTGCTCACCTATATAACGTCTTCTACTTTTGTTTTGTTGCGAATCCAGGTGTTTCATTTACGGTCTCTTTTAGTACATCCCAACATGCATCTCTTCATGCTCCTTTGTGTGGTCTGGAGCTTTTGTATGTTCTTCACTGTGAGCGTCCATGTCTCACAGGCATACGTAAGTACTGGGAGAATACACTGGTTGTAGACCCTTTTCTTCAAAGATATTGGGATATTAATTTTGAAGATGTTGTTCAAATGTTCAAATGAGTTCCATGCCATTTTTGTCCTTTGTGCTATTTCCTCCAATATGCCACCTACAAAGGAAATAAGTTGGCCCAAATACACATATTCGTGGACAAGTTCCAGTGGCTTTCCATCTACAACCATTGGTTTTGAAGTACCAAAGCTGTTCATCAAATATTTAGTTTTTGATATATTCATTTTTAAACCAATTTCTTTACTGACCTGTGCCAATTCCTGCAATTGGTGTTGAAGATCATTCGGGATCATTCCCCAAATCTCAGATGGCTCAGGTATTTTCAATCGATCGCCAGGCCTTTATTGTCCCATCCCAGTTTACTAAAGACATATTCAAGTGTAGCTGTGAATAATTTTGGGGAAATAGTGTCTCCTTGACGAACTCCCTTACCAATTTGGAAGGCTTCGGAGGATTTATGCAGATGTATTTTTGCTGTTGCATTCTTATACGAGTATTATAAATGTTATTGAACAACTTGATGTATGTCCTCTCAATGCCTTGTGTTTTTAAAGTTTCTAGTATGACAACTTTTTTGACTGATTCAAAGACCTTTTCGTAGGCCACAAAGGCTAGGGTATAGAGGAAGTTCGTATTCTTCGTATCGTTCTATTATTTCCCGCAGCACTCTAATATGATCCGTGGTACTGAAACCTTCTTGAATCCAACTTGTTTTTGTGGCTGGTTTGTGTCAAAAGTTCTCGAGAGTCGGTTAGTTAAGATTTTAGTAAAACAAATGTATAGAGAAGGTAACATGCTGATCGGATGGTAGTTCTCAAGATCCTCTTGATCGCCGTTCTTATGGAGAAGTATTACGGTTGCAGATTTACAATCTTCTGGAATGACGTATTTTAGAAAGCACTTGTTAAAAAGTGTTGATAAGATGGTATCCACTTTTCGACCTGCTTGTTTAAGGATATCAATGAACAAATCGTCGGTATCAGTGGCTTTACCGGATTTCATTCCGTTGATTGCGTATTTGATTTCTCCTGGTAAGATTATCGGGATGTTTTCGTCCTCAGTTGTTTCCAGATTTGAGTTTGTATCAGGCACAGTTACCGTATCTGTATCGGCATATAGTTCTCTATAAAAAAATTCTGCTCTCTTCAGGATAAGTTCTCGTTGTTTAGTAACAGTATTATCAGAAAATTTAAGTGCAATGAAGTAGCGTTTTCTTAAAGATATATTTTGCTTTAGCTTTTTGAGACTTCTTCTATCGTCCTTAAACCATTTTTGTATTATATACGCGGATATCTTTGCGAATATTTTGGATTAGCATTTTATTTATATCTGAGAAACGTTGTGACGTAGAAGTTGTTGAGAACAGTGCAGTCTTATACAATAAATCTTTTGTTTGAAAGGATGTAGTCGATTTCACTTGTATTACCTGTTGGGCTTCGCCATGTCCATTTTCTAGTCTTTCTTGTTGAAAAATGAATTCATAACACAAAGTGAATTGCTTTGAGCAAACTCTACGATACTGTTTCCTCTGTCATCGCCTAGGCCAAGGTTTCCCACTGATTCGTTATCTTTGTGGAGACTACCGATTTTTGCGTTGAAATCTCAAATTACAAATTTGTGTTAAAGTGCATCCTCCCAATCTGATATACCGTAGGAAAGGACTGACTGACATAAAGCTAAGTATATACTTTTAAGAATATTTTTACTGAACACATTTCGAATTATACGGAAAATGTACTCTGTTTTCTGATGTTTGCCCTCAAAGCGTTAATATGGATCTCCCAGCGAAGAAACTGGTTAATAAAAACTCCAAGATACTTTATGCTATCAACTCTTTCCAAAGAAACACAACTACAGCCAACCAAAGGTGAACAAGTGTGCAGTGTCATCTATTTATTTGTAAGTGCTTGAGTTTTTGGAGATATGCTAAAAACATATTTTGCTTAAAGGCAATATGTCTATTTGGGTCTCATGACATATAATGAAGTGCCAAATTCAATAAAGGCAAAAGGGGGAAAATTTAGGCAGTCGATCGGAGCGTGGTTATTATTGCGACAGGAGTTTGATTACGCGGGCTTGCAAGAGGAATGACTTGTAGCAAGGGTTTGGATGAACTCTTGAGTGTGGTGTTTCTTTTATTTTTGTTATGATTGTGTGTGGTATATTGTGGGATGACCGTTTTTGTCTGTCTGGAGTGATGAAGTATGAGGGGTTTGATTCACGTGATATATACATATGTAATTGAGTGTCACTGTTTGTCAGGTTGATGAAAATATGTAACGGGGGTTTATGTAATCAAAACTCGGAAAGAAATATCGATTTATTTTTTCATGCTATATGTCCTTAGTGAGATAAAGGCAAAAGCTTAGTTTACTGAGGACATGACAAATGAAAGACAACAAACCCAGATCTATTAAAATTGTGTATCCAAATTAAATTACCTGTTATTTGTTCACAAATTGTGTATTTATAGATTTTTTGTCACGTGTAAATATAATTGAAAAAATTGAAGAAAAACACTTTTTTTTCAAATTACTTTTTGAAAAATAAAGAGTTCTATCTCAGATGCGCATCGTTATCAAAAAGTTTTGGTTTGTTCCTAAAAAATATTATTCATATCACTGCCTATTGTATTTTACGTTGAAAATTATTGCTTCTCTCCATATTGTATTGTAGGAGGAAGTTTGGTATTGTTTATTATTTTCATTCACTCGCTCTCTTGTCCTCGTGGAACTAATCGGCCAAGCCACTGGAGAAATTCGTTACAGCAGTCACTGCTGCGGAGACAAAACGTACGCGCCGAACACACTGAGTATTTATCTCCTAAAGGCAGTGACGTATGAAGCTTTCGTGACTGTTTGGTTAACATTAATAATTAAGATGATCCTTAGGATGAGATACATTAATTTAGTTGCTTGTGGTGCAGGGTAACATTTGGATTATATTTATCTCCTAAAGGCAGTGACGTATGAAGCTTTCGTGACTGTTTGGTTAACATTAATAATTAAGATGATCCTTAGGATGAGATACATTAATTTAGTTGCTTATGGTGCAGGGTAACATTTGGATTATATTTATCTCCTAAAGGCAGTGACGTATGAAGCTTTCGTGACTGTTTGGTTAACATTAATAATTAAGATGATCCTTAGGATGAGATACATTAATTTAGTTGCTTGTGGTGCAGGGTAACATTTGGATTATATTTATCTCCTAAAGGCAGTGACGTATGAAGCTTTCGTGACTGTTTGGTTAACATTAATAATTAAGATGATCCTTAGGATGAGATACATTAATTTAGTTGCTTGTGGTGCAGGGTAACATTTGGATTATATTTATCTCCTAAAGGCAGTGACGTATGAAGCTTTCGTGACTGTTTGGTTAACATTAATAATTAAGATGATCCTTAGGATGAGATACATTAATTTAGTTGCTTGTGGTGCAGGGTAACATTTGGATTATATTTTTATACCGGTCAGGATGATACTTGAGGATGATATTTTTCGTAGGTTATGAAAATTGTATGTTAGAAAAATACGAGTGCTTTTAAAGTACTTCAGAGTTCTAAATGTTAATTTTTTCAAAATTATTTGAATAATAAAATACATTTTAGGTTTATTCAAAATATATCTTATAACTCAGAATCGACTTAAAGATATAAAATTCTTTTTTTTTTTCAAAAACCAAATGTTCAAAGTTTACTTTATGATATATCCACAATTGTTTAAACAATTGTTCAAATCATAAAACTTGTACATGCGAAATAAATTTATTTGCATCCCTTAATTAAATACTGAAAAAATATTTTGTTACTATTTTCACCCTAGAAGACAACATTTATAAAATCAAAGTATTGGTAATTGTAAAACAAAATTGTCTCCCAAATCAAATATTTTACATCATATAAAATATTTAAATATTCAAATATTATATAAATTTATGAATATTGAGAACTCTTCTCAATATTCATAAATTTATATAATAATTGAATATTTAAATATTTTATACATATCATTTAACTTATCAAAAATATCATTTTACTTGATTGTTACAGCATCATCACAATATTTATCTATTTGGTTTGAAATGGAAAAAAATAGTGAAATAATTTCATAAATCCATATTTTCAATATAAACAAATCAGTAACGTTTATTAATTTCTCTGGGACCATTTAATAACCAAAGGTACAAGTATGATTTACATATTCGTTTTGTTAATTGATCATTTGTGAATTTTCGACTGATTTTTTTTTTATTTATTCAACATTTTTTGGTAGATCATCTCAATTTCTAAATTTCTCAGAACATTGAAATAAAGTATTGATATGAAAAAATAATAAATGAAATTTAAAATTCATTCGATTAAACATAATGAATATTTGTATTTATTTAAATTTAAAACATGAGATTGTTTTACGTCCAAAAACAAAATTTATTAGAAATATTGTTGAAAATTTTGTTTAATTTAGAGATCTATTTACGAGTATAATATACCCACTTGTTATTTCATCAATATCATTTAATGCTTAACAAATATTTGTTTCATACTTTTTTTTTTTGAATATGATATTTATTGATAAATATACATTTTTTCACATTATTAATTTTTAAATATGACACAAAATATATCAAAATCGGAAACCTTCATCAAATTGTAATAAAAATAGTTTACAGGGAAATCATGGACAACTATTTTCCAGACAAATCGATCTGTTTTACGTTTGTCTAAATTATGGAAGTAAAGTTTGAACTATATATTCTGTTTATTTGTAATAAAAATAGTTTACAGGGAAATCATGGACAACTATTTTCCAGACAAATCGATCTGTTTTACGTTTGTCTAAATTATGGAAGTAAAGTTTGAACTATATATTCTGTTTATTTGTAATAAAAATAGTTTACAGGGAAATCATGGACAACTATTTTACAGACAAATCGATCTGTTTTACGTTTGTCTAAATTATGGAAGTAAAGTTTGAACTATATATTCTGTTTATTTGTAATAAAAATAGTTTACAGGGAAATCATGGACAACTATTTTACAGACAAATCGATCTGTTTTACGTTTGTTTAAATTATGGAAGTAAAGTTTGAACTATATATTCTGTTTATTTGTAATAAAAATAGTTAACAGGAAAATCATGGACAACTATTTTCCAGACAAATCGATCTGTTTTACGTTTGTCTAAATTATGGAAGTAAAGTTTGAACTATATATTCTGTTTATTTGAATAATAAATCAAAAGAGCGTTATAAGGAATAGCAATTGTTCTTTTTTTTATTGGTTAAATTCGACTAAAAAAGCAATAACAATAAAAATAATAAAATAATTCATTAAACCCCGCAGTCTTGACTTAATTATACTTCTGTGTTATCTGTTACGGTTTCAGTGTAATGGAAATGCGGCCCTGCGGAGACGCTGAGATCCGTGAAGAAGGACGATCCCATTATGATAGGATCTGTTCTGAAATGGGCTTTGGAGAGTTTATCTCCTCTCATCCCAGTCCATTCATAGCCGAAGCAAATACTGCCAGGGCGTGTAATAAAAGAAATGTTCCAGAAGATGGACTTTTTTCACTCTATTTATTCAAAGTAGTGTGTAAAACCGAACTGTGTTTGACAGTTCTGCTTTAGTCGATTTTCCCTTGTCTCTATAGAATATAAAATGTTTATCTGATACCGGATATCTCGAAGGTTTTCACGGAAAACTCGTCATTCGTAACGTTCTTTGTTTGTTGTCTTTTGCAGGATTTCTCATATTTTTCTTTCACAAACTGGGTGGATAGACGGTGGGCCCCGCCCGCCACCCCTCCTTCGCGCTACCCACTTGGCACATAGAAAGCTTCTCTCCGTATAACGGATGATCCCTCTCAGGAAAGAGGCTGTATCTCAGGAGTTTTTCGTCCAATAGCGAACAAGAGGAAAAATATAGAGAAAATTCTGGAGTAGCTCTCGTAAATGCCTGTGTGTGAGTAGCTACCTACCGTGGGACTTTTCCATCTCGCTTTATGTTATATAAAATCCCCGGGCACACAGACATCCCACTCAAGTTCGAGTGTACATAACATTATGTACCCACCCTTATATACAGACAGAGAGATTCATATTTGCCAAGGAATTTATTTGATTTATTTGAACAAAGAGAATACTCGTACACTTGGTTATTTTGTATCTTTGTGTTGTTTATACATTTATCTTTTGCCAGAGCTCGTATTTACTTTATAAACAAGTTGATTCAAATATCATGCATTTTATAACATTACATTTTTTTTTATTACAAACATGAGAATAAAAATATGTCATATGACACAATCGAGATATAAAAATACGTAATTAAGATTTTATTTTATTTTTTGCTACATACTTAAAAATTCAACCATTAATACAGCAATAAGGAATCATTTAGCTAGATTTTTTAATTCACTTTTTTCAAAAATATTTTAAAATATTTTAAGATTTAAAAAAAATGCTAAGCTTGCCCAAAAATATTATTCTAAACCACCTCTAAACTTACACAAATATATTTTGAACACGAAAAATTCCTTTTATTTGCATAAAATTCCTATTTGCTGTCTTGTAACAGTCGGAACAATGGTGCTGAAGATCATTCGGGTTTTGTGAGAATATAACGATATCGGCAAATCTCAATATTGGCAGTCTTGCACATACATACATACATACCATACATATGGTACATACATACATACCATATATATGGTACATACATACATACATAACATACATACATAAATATATACATACATACATACATACATACATACATACATACATACATACATACATACCATACATACATACATAACATACATACATACTTACATACATACATACATACCATACATACATACATACATACATACATACATACATACATACATACATATCATACATACCTTTATGCAGTATAATAATCATTCATTCTGAAAAAGTTGTTTCTAAATTGAATTTCCGATGAAAATATTATAGAAGTTCAACTTTTCATTTATTCTGGACGCCAAACTTCAATTTCACGCATTGTCGATTTAGTTTTATTGGCCGAGCAATTATTTTCTTTTCATGAGACCTTATGACCAAAAGATACAAAAAATGTCTTAAACTGGATAGTATTCTGGTGTTCGTCGTTTTAGCGAACTCTGCTTTTGGCTGTAGTACATCATGTAAGGTCCCATTGACTTAATAAGATTTGTTTTAAAACTTTTATATGCTCCATTTCTGGAGTGAATGTGGGAAAAAAGGAAGAAAATACTCCCAACCAATAAAATATAGTGGCATCATCAGGCTGGCTGAAGCTCACGTATCGAGAGCCTTTGTTCACGTTCACGTAATTCAGTTTGCTGTGAGTGAGTTGGTCATTTATTTTTACGACTATGGCAAACTCGAGAATGCGAATTCCTACACACCTGCCGTTAGAGGACGATGGCAGAATAGCGCAAAAACACACCAGTGCGTACTGCTTAATAAAATATAATAAAAACAAGAGGTGGGGGCGTGGCCACCGAGCGATTGGGCGTTCCGATAGGCCAGTCCTGGACAGTCATCTTCGAGGTTAAACGATGAAAATATCTCGATCTCTTTTTCATTCTTGGCATTTAAGATATATGCCTGTCTCGCTCCGGCACATTTTCCTCAGTTTCGCCTTAAGAATGCGGGTTTTGTGAACACTTGAATGATGTTTTTGTATCTTTTGTTTTATTCGTGCTGAGTAATACTTGGTTTTTGTTTGGCAAACTCTGCCAGTGACAGCACTAAGGCGGCACGTGAGGTTTAAAAAGAAATAATAATATATTTTTTGAAAAAAAAAACCTGACTTATAGTATTTACATGACGTTTATATTAAAAGTTTTCTTATGAAAGAAACATTTCACTTCTTGAAATGTCCTGAAAATTTGGAGATCTAATTATTTTCAAAAGTTGTATTGTTAATCCTTAAATATTCATGATGGATTCAAGCAGTAAGAACCAACCCTCGAGTAGGCGAGCAACACTTAGACCGTTTGGGTCTCAGATATACTCGTAAACCCCTTGGTTGAGGTGATTCTAACAAACAGGTTCAGTCACTTTGATCAGGCTTTCAAAGTACCTGGCTCTACATAAAGAAAAAATACTTTATCTGGAGGGTCGGTAGGCTGAATTTTTATAAAGGTTTCTCAGGTATGCATGTTTTGAGAAATGCCGGAATGGAACAGAGCACCCTTGAAAATACATAGGTACTAATCGGCGCTTTATAAATAAAATATTTATTCATCACTTTATGAAAATACGTGTGAACTAAACAATTAAAAAGAAAACCTACAATAATAAGGTGCAAAACAGTCGATGATAAAAATACATTAGAATTCATCAGATTAAAAAGTTATAACAAAAAAATATATTCACCCGTAATTGGAGCCAGCAATTGCTAACAATATTTAAGAGGCTTTCTGTGCCACTTTCATAGATTTTTTATCTTGTCTTATTTTCTTTGTCCGCTATATTTAATTCATTGCTATGTTTGTTCTGGGCCTCGAGTTGCCATCTGGATCTCACCATACTCTTTATGTCTAATTGGTATTCTTGATGACCTTGACCTCTAGTGCAACCACCTCAAACATGTTGGACTTGAAAGCAAAGAAACACATTTTTAAAAGTCATTGGTCAATATTCAAGAAGTATTTCATTTAGTTACATTTTTAAACTTGGTGCAAAGTTTTGGAATCGAATAATTTAATCCCAACATCCTTAAAATAAACGATTAAAATAGCTCGCCTTGCAATTGGCTACCACGGCTTACAAATAGCCAAGTGTCAGGTTGTGGACCGATAGGATTGAGGCGTTTTGTGGCATCTCCGTGTTCTTGATAGATCGCGTAGGCTGATAATGAATTAGTCTATATTTAAGAGTATTTAGAGTACAGTTTTTCTAAAAATGTCGTTCATAAGAAGTATTTCATGTCGTCGTTCAACACGTCGTTGTTCCGTAGCAGGATTTAATTGATGAAAGTTAATCTACGCCTCTGTATGCTCTCGTGCCAAGCAATGCAGTGGAGAGGGAATATCGAAGTGCAAAAAAATAACAGGACTTTAGTTCCAAGAGTTTACGATAGGTGTCATAAGTCGTATTGTTTTTGTTGAATCCAAGACGCTCGGAGGCGGAGCGGAGGTGCAATGTAGTGCAAGTGCAGCCAACGATCCAAGAATAATTTATATATATATATATATATATGTTATAGATCCATTAAACTTGACTTTTTAGAACAAACGTCACTACTATCGTTTTATAAATACATATCCTGGAAGATCTGTTCTTTTAAAGTCGGCATTCAAAAGTGTTTAAATTGAATTATTATCTAGTTATAAGATAGTATGTAGGTGTTAACTATTTCTGAGAAATTAAATATTTAAAATAAAATTAGATGTAGTTAATTAAAATTAAGTTGCTTTATAATTATAATATTGTGTATAAATAAGATTAGTTCTTAAGATATAAATTTGTACAAAGGTAAAGCCTTTGGCAAAGGTTTGTAATGTACGTTTCTTTATAAAAAAAAGGTTTTTCAATTTTCCACAGGATAATTTTTCTTATTTTAGAGGATGTAAGTTAAGAAATGTTGTTTTACATTACTGTTTTCACAATAATGCATAAATATTACCATCTGAACGGTTTAAATATATTATGAAAAAAATATTTTGTTAAAAAATGGGTCGTAAGTGAACTTTTAACTGATTCCATAAATTGTAATGGTTATGAAATAATGTAAATATATTTATTTTCTACTGTATTATATTGCATACTATTTTAATTTCTACATCACAACCTGGCGGGTCTTTACACATATGTCAGTCTCTTCCAATCAACTAGAAAAATAATGAATTAAAAGCGGTATTTAACTTTGATCAGTATCATTGATCGTGGCCATAGAGTGCCTTAAGCATTTTTAAAAAGAATTTCACTACTAGGCAAACTGTTAATAGCGACCTTCACAAAACAACAACGATGACACATGACTAGTGTGTTTGATGCCTTCTGTAAGTATACATTTATTTGGTATATGTTATTTATATGTGTATTTGCACGTTTTTATGGTTCATTTATACATTAATTTAGATTTATTTTAAAACAAAACAGCGTTTTATGTCAAGTTAACCAATATTTTTAAAATTGAAAGGGCATTATATAGTCTTAACTTGTGTTATAAAGATGTCAAGTTGGCAGTGGGATATGAATCCCTTCCTCCAGCCTATGGGGGTAGACTGATTTTCCACTCAGTCGACTGCCACAACCCCATCACTATTCTATTATTGCGCTGCATACTGAATTAAACGCCTGGTTTCTATATATCCCAGTGCTCATGAGGTAAGCATGAAATTAAAAAAGTCGAATTATTACATTTAATTTTAAAATCTAAAACTGCTACATACGAGCAGCTCGTATATCTTGGACATATGTGATGGAAAATTAAGATGAGAGACAGTGTATGGTACTCGTATATTGCGGTTGAAGAAAAGAGGTAATGGTTTTGACTTCCAACGACCATCTTTTTCACGCAACTGTTATGAAATCATGTGACACCTTTGGTTGATAGATAACGCATTCCAAGATAAATAATACTTTTATGATAATAATTAGGTCAATAACAAAATGGTCTTGGTTTATTAGACAAGTTTTATTGGATTTATAATCCATCAACTTTTTTTATATTATTTTGTAATAATCTAGATATCTGCCAAATATCTCAGACAGCCTGGTGAATAGTTTTTATTCATTATTGGAATCCTGATTTTAAAAACACGTCTAGACTTCATTCCACCTGAATTTATTTAGTGTCGTTTATAAGCCTTATACGTTTAGTGTTGTAAAGTTCGTGTCCTTTATGAGTAAAATACAAAGTAAGGAATTCTTCATATTAATAACGGATATTTTGCAGATAAAAAATAGAAAGTGTTTGCAAAAAAATAAACTAAGATGACGATCCTCGTGACCTTGTCGGTAAGACGCTTGTCTTCCAGCTCAAGGGTTGTGGATGAGATAATCGCTGGAACTCAATTTAATTTAAAAAGGTTTCCAGTCCGGTGATTACTTACGGTATCTGTAATATTTTTCTGGTTGGTTGTAATACATTACCATTTGGCAATAAACCTACCAGGTTGTACTGTATGTAGCGAATATATAACAAAATACAAAGATTAAATTAATTATTAAATAAAGAAACATTTAAAGACACTTCTTACTTGTATTTGCCATAAATTGGTTTTCTAGCTTATAAAAAGGGAAGAAATGTATAATCACAAAAGCGGTCTTAAGATAGGTGTACATTTTTGCTAAAACCAGCAGTAATCAACAATTTTATATTTTTAAGTTTTCATTTCTTTTTAAAATAATAAGGGGGAATCTATATTAAAGAAGGTAAATTATAATAACATACTGCTGGTGGTGCCGAGAATATATTCATAATGTCACTCAGTCACTGTGAGTTCAATATCTTTATACCGCGCGTGACTGAGTGTTTAGCCATAACATTCGTTTTGTAAGTTGATATGTAGAACAGAGGGTGATTTTTCGCACGGCTATATTTATTTAACATAAAGCTTCTAGTATAGGACAGCAAAAAGTACCTTAAAGAACCTTCTGTAGGAATATCGTAATATTCATAGATTCTTACCTTCCTGTTTTGAAGTTTCTATAATCACATACCGTGAGAACAATAGACTATTGATTGTTCGGGGTCGCATTAACCGGATTGCGGATTGATCGGGGCAGTTCAAAAATAGATTTTTATATTTAAATAATATTTCGAAATATAAAAAAAACGTATTTTTTCTGCCCCGATTAATTCGCAATGCGGTTAATGTGACACGGATAATCGAGAGTGTACTATAGTAAGAAAAACCAATCAATTTAACATATTCCTTAACCTCACTTTTTTTAATTTCATCAATATTGCAATACAGCCAATATTGATACGTTTTTGGCATTTCTATTTTTTTGCAGCCACGCCTCTCTATTGGTTGATTGCATACTAAAATCGTAAGATGTTATTATGATGTTTATTTCGCTCAATCGATTGATGTTATTTATATTATATTCTGTATAATTGATTTTTTCGCTTCAATTTTATAGGTCGTTTGCAAACAAAATTACATTAAGTATAGGTCGACATCAACCGTGGATTAATTAAACAAACATTAGCGCGTGCTCTTTGAAAATGTACACAATACCCGTCCCAATTAGATTGATTCAGAACAATTAATTTGTTTAATGAAGATGAAATCGAAAGAACATATCTCAGACACAGACACAGATTCGAAAGGTACAATGGAGATATTAGGAGATAGTCAGTTGTTATATTTTTTTTCTTAATTTAGTATAATTTTTTTTTCTTCGAAAACAGGCATTAATTTTTCCTTGGGGTTCATCAGTAAAATAACTATACCGAATATTTTTACTGAAATCTAACTGATTTTTCATGTTTTTCAAAAAGTATATTTTTATAATAAAACGTGAAAATAAAGTTATACGAAAATATTTTATTCATTTAAGATGTGTGTATTTTCCTTGCTTTCATATGTATATTTTTAACCTACATTAGGTACTGAACGAAAAATGCAAAACCATACTTATAATAAATAACCTTCCAGAATGTTGAATTCAATGTAGGGAACCGTAATACACATCATTTCACTTAACTTCGTGTCGTGAAAAGTATACAAATAAAATTCTTTTCTCGCAATGCATACATATAAACATGCATGGTACGGTGAATTTACTTAAGGAATAATAGAAAATTTAGCATGTGTGGAGGTAAGTCTTTCGTATATACATTTACTTGAAAATTTCTTGGTAAGGTATGAGTATAATCACATTATACTTGGTATACTAAAAGAGAGATTCGTGAGAAGTATGTAAGCAATTTCTTGGTAAGGTATGAGTATAATCACATTATACTTGGTATACTAAAAGAGAGATTCGTGAGAAGTATGTAAGCAATTTCTTGGTAAGGTATGAGTATAATCACATTATACTTGGTATACTAAAAGAGGGATTCGTGAGAAGTATGTAAGCAATTTTCCATAGTAATAACAGATATTTTGAATATAGAAAATGGAAAATTTCTTAAAAAAAGATGAACACAATGTTTCTGTAAAAAAATAAACCAAGATGATGATCCTCATGGCCTAATTGATAAGACGCCCGTCAACATTATATCGTCAAAACAATTTTGTGATTAAATAAACAAATAAATTCATTTTCGAAACCATATATATCTTTGAAAAATGAAACATTTAGTATTTAATAATATGCATATCGCGTTGACACTGAGAAATAATGATGAACTCGGCCTAGTTGGTAAGACACTTGTATCCTGATTTGGAGGTAGCGGACTTAATTCCCGTTGGTAGTCATTTAAAACAAAATGGAATTAGTCAATTTTCATTTTAAGTCTCTAACATTTTTCTGGTCGGTTGTAAAAGATCGCCACATGGCAATAAACCCACCAGGTTGAACTGTATACAACGAAATCTCAATAAAAAATCTTAAAACAAACTGACAAAAACATATCAAAATATTCAGTGGTTAATAATTTTTATTAAAAATATACATTTTGTGATTTTATAAAACTTGAAAAATAAATTATTATGAATTTCAACGCGTTGGATTTTTATCATGTTGATTTAATGATATTCTATGGTTTTCTTCTAGACGTATTGAATAATATCCTTCATCAGAATTCATCTTTCGCTATCAAAGGTATGTAAGTATTAGCTTTCATCCCTTACACCGGCTTAGCACGCTATTAGGTGTTCGTCACGGCTAGGTCAAAAAATGATTGATAGTTGTTCTTTCTACCCCATTTTTCCACGGCAAGCGGCGTGGCATGAAACATTGAGTATAGCCAACCGTGTAATCACATGGCCGCAAAACAACTACGCTGTTATTTGTCATAATTGTTAATGGAATTTCTAGAATAAAAGAATTTCACCCTTACCACCTAAATATCGTGCTCGATCTTTATTTGTTTTATTGTTCTACATTTATTATTCAGAAAAAATAATGATTTCCATTTAAGTGATTATAGTCACTTGACATATTAGTCTAAAAAGTTCCGTTTTATGTTGAAAAGAGAGTAACACATCGCACCAAGGTGAATTTTATCCAAAAAGAACCTTTTTGAAAATATTAAAATAGTGTTAAATGTTTTTCATATATGAAATGCTGCTATTGTATTCGTGATCATTGGATTGGTAGACTCTTATTTCCTAAAGAATAGAAAAGAAAATCAGAGTAATTGAAATGATGAATTATTTGTTAAGGTACGCACGATATACTCGTATTTTAAGTTATTCCTTTGAGAAACCCACGTAAATCAATTTGGGTAAATTGAATTATTGAAACTAAACATTAAAGTAAAGGACTTGATAAAAATTAGATTTCAACATTATTTAATATAATACATACATATATGATATTTACACCTAGATAATGTTTAATGCATAATACACGTATGCATGGTATATACTTATACCTAGTTGATGATATTAAACATAATTACTTCTATTTGATGTCTTCTGTAGCTTGGTTGGTAAGACGCCTGTCTTCTAGGCCGGGGGTTGCGGGTTCGATTCTCGTTGGCTTATGATTTTTTTAAATCTGGTTTTCACTTAAGCTTCATTAACACGTTTTTAGTTGGTTGGAAGATATTACTACACAGCAATTTGACCACTAGGTTGTACTATATACAACGAAAGTGTAATACAATGCAATGTTTCAAAGATAATTTCAAATAAATTAGAAAGATCTTTCATAAAACATTTGACTTAGTCAACATGTATGGAGAATACATCATGAAAAAAAATTTTGACGAATGGGAAAGTGATTTAGTAATAGAGAACCGTAAAATCTCCAATACTCGTAAGATTCGCAGACAATACAACGCTTATAGCTGACGACGAAGATGAAATGGCTGAGTTCCTCTATAGAGTTGAAACAGAAAGCTGCCAACCAAGACTAGAAATGAACCAAAGTTAAACAAAAGTTCTTATCGTGGACCGAGTTGAGACTAAGATAAGAAGTGACTTGCTAACGGATTATGAAGAGGTCAATAAATTCGGTTATCAATGTGCTCCTATTTCAAAGAATGGAGGATGTGAAGCAGAGATCTGAAGATAAATTAGAATGATAAAATCAACTATGACGAGTCTGACAAAGATATGAACTAACTGGTCTATACTCAAAAGAATTAAAACTCGTTTAGTTAAGACTGTTCACTTCTTTATATCACTTCATGAAGGGAAAACGTGGACGATGAGAATGAAAGAAAGAAACATAATAGAAGCCTCCGAGATATGGTGTTGGAGGCGTATGCGTACTAATGTTTCTATGATCCAGGAATTTGATTTTGCCGAAAGACTTTCGACAATATGCCGAAAAAGATTTCTAACGTATTGTGGACACGTTATTAGAAATAAATATGATAGTCTGGAGAAGCAGGTGGTTACGGCGATAGGGGGAATGAGAACAAGAAGAAGGTATCCTATCGGATGGATGGATCAAATGAAAGAGTTAACACAATCCTCTTTCAGCGCTGTATTCAACATGGCTCAGGACCGGGAGGAACGGAAATAGTTGGTGCGTCGAGTTAAAGACATAGTAACATACAAGGAAAACCAAGATGCTCAGCAATGAGGACACGATGGAGTAAATCTTTAAATATATTTTGATGTTTAAAAATTATTGTATATAATACTTTTTTTTAATCTTCAAGATGTTTTCAAAAGTATCAGGAATTGTTGGTTAGTCTCACTGAAGATGCTTTAAAATACATTTTAAAAGCACGACTAACTTATTAAAATAATAATTTTATGTACGTCATATTTCATGCAGAAATATGTACGTACGTGATAACAATTAAATGACGATGCTAGTCGCTTCGATGAACCTGTCACCAGATAATATAAGCCAGATGACATTGATTATAAAATATCAGATTTATACATTAGAATATTTTTACGATAGTAGACATTTATCCACAAATATAATTTAACTATTAATAAGGGCCAAATGGTCTTGAATCAAGATTTTCTAAGCAATTCCTATAGAATGGATCGTCCTGCGACATGGTTTTGTGCTTGTGCTATATGTATGGTAGGGACAAATTATACTCGTATAGTATATTGGCATTAAGAGAGTACTCTCCTCAAGGTACTCCTTTCTGATATTTATTGTGTATGAGTTATGTTAATGTTTATATTTCTTGTGTATGAGTTATGTTAATGTTTATATTTTTTATAAAACGTTGTTTTACATTCAGCCCGCTATATTAATTTTAATGTGAATTTAATATTTTAACAATTTTTAATAGTTGAAAAAGACCGAGAAGTAAACTAAATATATAAATAATGTTGATATTTGCTGAAACATTAGCAGTACCGATAATCTTGAAGTTAGTGACTTGTTATTCATAAATATTATCCGTTTTTATACTTCACTTTCAGTCATAAATTATTGAATGTTTCTCCACTATAATTTATTAAGTATTTATTATTAGCTATCTTTTACAAACTAAAAAAACCAGCTTATTGAGGTGATAATTGGTAACGAAAATATCTACCAACATTAATTATATTTATAATATATCAACATTTTAACTGTTTTTTTCATTTCCAACAAATTTCAAGAAATTTGATATTATTTAGTTATATTCAATATAATGCTGTGGAAAAAATGCCCCAATTACATTATCAATACCTACTCTTATTTGATGTTCTAAGGTTTTTGCAAAGGGTGTATTGAATCATTTATATGAACATTTGTGAATACAACAAGGGACAAAAACACGTTTTCTTGGCCTGAATTCTTTAACCTTAGTTAATTTAATAACTTGAAGTTGCAGCCATAAAATAGTATAAACCAAAGGTGTGAGTATTAAGACTTGTGCATATTGCGTTGATTGCCCTTTTGAGTTATGGGGCTGAAGGACACTAGACTGAAAATCATATCGTCATTAGGATAAAGTTTTTTAAAAGCAGTGTGCCAAGGAAAGATAAAGACAAGGCAAGATAAAGTTTTCAACGTTACATTTATAGATTAACATGTATATTTATGCCAATAGCTCATGTGTTGAAATCACGATAATCAGTAATTTTGAGTCAATTGTGATGCAGAAATTCATATAAAAACTCACAGACAAATCGTTTTAACTAAATGAAGTGTCCATTAATGTTGTTGGTTTATACATTCAAATAAAACAAACAAATAGCATGTTTAATTGTTTGCATAATCGTTTAAGTAGAGCATTTATTCATTTCCAATTGAGATTTAATCGCCAACATTGCAATCATTGTACGCATATCTTGTTACAAGATTATTTACAACGTGAAAATATATTCATTTATTCAAAGTTCATCGGCATTCAATAATAAATCTTCCCCCTTTTCATTTTTAGGTTTAATACTTCACTCATTACTTTATCTTCATTAACTTTTATCCATAGTCATAAAATGTACTTGGTGCTACGCATTGCAGGAGGTGATAGAGGAGACCAATCCAAGTAGAAATTGTTTAAAATATATTTTCATTTTTTTAACTGGTAAAAAGTTAGAAAATATTCGAAAAAAAATATTTCAATTGAACCTAAAAACAAACTATTATTAGTGAGTTTATTTGTATAATAACTAATGTATCTCGAAAAGGGGAGCCACTGTCCTTGCATAAAGTATCACTCATCTCTCGAGGCCTAGTCGTTAAGGTGCTTGTCCTTATCCCGGGAGTTGCGGGCTCGTTTCCTGTTGTTATAAAAAAAATAATAGGGTTTTATTTTGGTTTTCAATAAAAAACCTATTTAACGTTTTTCCCGTTTGATGGAAGATACTGACACATTGAAATAAACCGGCTAAGTTATAATGTATACGTTGACAGTGTTATAAAATAATACCCTGAATAGAATAATCCAGTGGACTGATATCTTTCTTTACCTGGTTTTATATTTAATACGCTATTGGGGAGTGTAGAAAAATTTATTTTATATAATGTAACTTTTAGACTAAACCATTTTTAGGTTAAACCAGTAGTTACCTTTTGATTATATTAATTTATTCCGAATTAACTTAAAATTGTTCTTTACCCTCTAATATTTTTAATCCACTCCGATTTGATATAACTCTGATCACATCCTCTTCATTTAATAAAGGTTTGATTTTTTGTATAAGAAACAACACAAGTTACGTTATTATGAAAAACTAAATAATGTGTTGAAACATGACTTATATACGAGTATGTGAGCAAAAAAATAGTTCATGTACGGCTGCTGATATTCAGATTAGTAATCTTCTATAAAAATGGTTTAGTAAATTTTTTTAATTCAATTTATTTCTTGGATTACAGATTGATAACGACGTTAATTATAACACATATTAGACCTCGAACTTGGATGACCTATTTGGTAAGACGTTTGACTTCTACCTAAGTTATTAGGTCTTGATGATATCCAAAAAAATGTTCCAGCCTGTTAAAAGATTTCATATGTTAACAATACTCGTACACATCGGATACGTATTACTATGACGAACTGCGATTCCCCTTATTACAGTGGCTCTAAACCCAAAGGCTCGACTAATGGAGCCGAATATAACATTGTCTCTTGACCATAATATTATCAACTTCAACTCATCCTTGAAGATAACATTAAGGGTAGGCGGGGTGGGGTCGCAGATGGATATAAACAATATGATAACACCTACAGATTTACTATCAAATTAACAATCAATCAAAATATATACTTTTAAGATTATTAAAAAATATTTATTTATTTATATTAACAAGTGGGCAAGATGGTACAATACAATCAATTTGAAAAATACGTATTAACTAAATATACAGATAAAAGTAAATATAAAAATAATAATAATAAAACAAGAAAAGAAAAAAAGACTATACACGTATTGTGACAACATTACATACATTATTTAGTCACTAACGCTATTTTCCAGTGGCGCAGCATAAATTGTTGACTTGCAGTAACTCTGAATAATGAGTTAACATTAATGATTAATGAGCAATAAGTCAAGGTAATGACCTTGATCAAACATTTCTGAGGTACTTCAATATCTCGGAAGTACAAAATATGATTATGCATGCATTGTTATACAGTTCTTTGAGTTCTTTAAAAAATAATAAATTAAAAGCAGATTGAGCTATTTTTATTTGATCACTATCTGAAATTTTCCCCGAATCCTTCAAACGTAGGATAAACTTTCTACTACATACTAAAATAAAACAATAAAAGTATAATACAATGTTTTATGAAACAATCGATGTAACTTTAGGAGGTCGATGGAACTTAAGCTCATATAATTTCTCTGTATCTTTATGTTATTTCAGTCACGGAAATATAGCCTTCCGTGACTAAGAAGCTATAGTGTCGTGATAAAAAGTAAAGTTTTGGTATATAACATTTATTTAAACAATAATTAATTCACATTAGAACGATATTTATGTTTCAAAGGGTAAAAAGGTTTCTATGTTTTAGCCATTACGCTAGTCTTAGTAAAAATAATAAATCCGTCCTCGTCTACTGAAGGCAATACTTCGTTACAGGCTTACGTGATCCGTTTTCTTCTTATGGTTCATATTGTATGGACGTTACATGAATTCAAATACCCTGTGGCATCTTCACAATCGATATCTTCATTAACCGCTCATGGCGTATCGTTGGAAGACAAAGGAAAACATAAAACGAAAAGTTTTTTTCAAGGAGAATTGACCAATTATTTTAAGATGACTGTTTCAAAGGTATTATGTACGCGTGTCTCAGATTTTAACGTTTGAACATTCAAGTATGTTGAATCATTCGCGGAAACAAAATACAAATTGAAGAGGAAAAAAAACATCAAGGTTGAACCAAAATTTGAATAATAAATTTTCATTTAGAAATTTTATTTGAACATCGAATCATGTACAATATATGAATGGTTGAATTAAAATAGGCACTAAGTACCAAAAAAAAAACAAAAAAAAACTAAGTATGCAGTTTCGTTCTATATGTCATATATAATGAAACTGCATACTTAGTTTTTTTTGTTTTTTTTTGGTACTTAGTGCCTATTTTAATTCAACCATTCATATTACTTATAGTGTTTTGTGTTAACCAATAAAAATATTTTTCTAATACAAATTTGAAAAGTCATAATACAAATTAGTTAAAAATTTATTTCAAGGTAACTTTTTAAAATAAGTGTATATAATTTGCTAAATAAAACTAATTTTAAAAATATGAAAATAGCATTTCATTTCTGATAAACCTATTTCAATTAATTGGCAAGACTCGTCACATTCCTAAAAATAGGTTAAAATTTACTTTTTTTAATTTACCAAACAAATAGTTGAAGAATTCTGCTATTTGGGCAGTACTTTCTCAGATGTTGGAAAATTTAAGAGGTATATCGAATGGCGTGTATCAATAGGAAATAAAGTCAATGGTGCACTAAAACATATATATTTGAACCGGACAGTATCAAATTTTGCTAAGATGACAGTTCACAATAGTATTTTGGTGACAACGTTGTTGTATGGTAATGAAACGGGGACCGAAAGGAGTTGAATAAATGCTATAGAAATGTATGTTTTGTTACGAATACATGAAGTGACAATGTGCAACAGAAAACGGAATGACGTGATTACGGATGAATGTGAGTACGGAACTTAAGGCTGATATGTTGAGTAAGATGAAGAAGACCACGCTGAGATGGGCATGTGTAATAAATTAATAAAGAAAAACTAACAAAACACATGTAAAGCGCAATCGTGAGTGAAAACGCGTAAGATGAAGACCAAGGAAAGTATGGTTGGATTAAGTGAATGATATTCTGTAAGGTCAAAAAATGTCGAAAATCAGGGAAATCATAGAAGTTGTTTGAATAGGTATACGTATGTGGAAGAGGTTAAGGATGCGTGTCGAGACAAGAAAGCCTGGCGTTTTGTTCTCTTTGCCTACCCTGACAGGGAGATTCTGTTATGGTAGATATGTATGCACCAAATAAAGTAAATGCCATATGCGGTGAAGAACATCGCACAATTAGCTTAATGAAACACGCACTAAAAATGTTACGAATTATGCATGAAATTATTTATAAAAAATGTAACAAAACAATTTAGATTCTGGAATTGTTTTAGAACAAGAGATATATCGTTTCGCATACATATTCTGATACATATGTGTAGAGATATGAATGAAGATGCATGTTTAATCGAAAAAGTTTTCGGTAAGCGTTCAAAGCGAGAAAATGGTGGAAACTTGATTAAAAATTGGTTATAAGTTTTGCATGGTTGTAGCAGCTTTAGGAAAGTCCGTTAGTTGCAGGGAAGAACAGATTATTGTTTCTCAAACGAAATCAAAATTAAACATAGTGTTCGGCAGGGTTGGTACTTGGAAGGGAAAAATTTGAACGTCCAAATCAATATGATTATCTAGCTTGTTATATAAATGATAATTTGAATACCTGCCACGCAATAAAAATACGGATAGAAGATGCCCGTTATATTGTACTTTTGTCAAGATGGAAAATATTTCTGTGCAACAAAGATCTTGGTGTAGATAAACAAATGAGAATGCTGCAATCCTATTTTTATACCTTCACTCAATGTGAAATAGGACGGACTTGAACAAAAGCACTTAATGTTGCTTGTCTCGTGGGTGAATTAATTTAATAATATGGATGCATTGAGCCAATCGAATAAGAAAACTTAGTTAACTCTTACCATCAAAGTACGAAAGCTTGGATACTTTGCCCATATCACAAGACATATTTGATATATCTAATGATAATGCAACGAAATATTGGATACATCTAAGGATAATGCAAGGAAAGATAGTGGCAAATGCCAACTTGGCAGATTTTAGAGCTGCAAATAACGAGGTGAAAGTTACGATGATGATCGTTAATCTTCAATAGGAAATGGCATTTAGGTGAAGAAGAAAATAAATATTCGTGGTGAAAAAAATTAAATAAAACAATAGATAATTTGGAGTTAATAGCAAAAGAGCGAAATTGAATGCTTTATGATTAATTAGGTTTTTTGAAAAGAAATTCTTCTTGAAAATTGTATTTTTTTAAAGGATAAAATTAAATATGCATACCATTAATCAGTCTGGAAACTATTAGCAAAATATGGTTTAACTCCCAAGTATTCCAAATGCTATAACATTTAACCTCGTTATTCCGTTAAATGACAACGTTAACATAAAACAAAAAGCTTCTGCGCCACATTAGGACGGTATGCAAATTAAAAATTAATCGTCTTTACTAAATAATGGCTTAAAATAAAGCACAAAAAAGGTTGAAATATTTATTGCGGCCATAAAGTATGGAAGAAAAGCTGAAAAATAAAGATAGCAGGGGGCACAACAACAATCACGGACCGGCCACGGTTTCAGGGGTAATTGAACACGAGAAAACAGTAATTGTTATGAGATTGTTTTGTCGCAATTGTTATTTAAATGTAATTGCGGCCCTGCGCCGCTTCGCAAGCGATGAAAAAATATGAAATATTTGTTTTTTACTGGAAAACGGAAAAACTTTTGTTTTCGTCGAACAAAACAATGAGTTATGTGTTAACTTTGACATTCTTTACAAACAATAATGCTATTTTTACAAATATTTTTTCTTCGAAAGACCAGTCCTAAAACATATACGTAACATAAATATTTATATTTGAAATGTAAGTAATTATTTTGATTACGCAGTAAAATAGTTTTACTAAGCATTTATTGAAAGAAATAAAATTATATCTTTTCTTTTCAATGAACGATTATTGTTTAATTTTTAAGAAAAAGCAATGTTATTTATACTTATAGTCATAAATCTATAACACTTAATTTAAAAAATATATATGATATTAAAACAAATAATAAAAAAAAAAAAAAAAAAAAAAAACTGGTGAACATCTTGAATCCGAATCGTATATGTCAGGTTACATTCAACTCTTGTGTAAATAGACAAAAAATGTTCGAAATAAACTGTACGAGGCATCATATTTATAATTTATTTAAAAAAACAGTATTCAATATAAAGTTGATTTTTCCGCAAAACATAACATTTTTATTATATTTTACATTTGAGAAACACTTTCTTTTTTTTATTCGATCGATGTTTTTTTTAAATTACAATATTATTTGCAGTATTTTGTTTTGCTGAGGTCCTCGCTGGTCGTATTGTCTCGATAAATTGTTGTTCTCCTTTTTACAAAAATATTCATAGACTACATTTATTTGATATAAATTGCTATAAAAAGTACAAATGTTTATTCTAAGTTTTTTGCCCTTTTAATCAAAATCTGAATTGAAACGTGCGGTTCAAAGTGCATGGTCGAGCAGTTAATGCGGAATCCCTCTATGCGGAACCTTAACGGTGTAAAACTCACGCTATGCTTCTACTCAAACAGTACAGATATTTTTCCGCTTGGTTTTCGGGGAATATCTATGATTTGGGTCATGATTACTCGTTTTTAAATTAATAATAATTGGGATCTATAAAATAAACTTCATTTCGAAATGTTATGCTAAAACTTTCCACAACATTTAGATAAAATTACACCAATAGAAGTAATAATATTATGATAATAATAAAGAACAATTTATAAAGCGCCGTTTATAGACTAGACTCTCCTAAATGGCGCTACAATTCGGGACTAGAACCCACTTTAAATGACAGATTATTAAATATCAAATATTACAAAATACAGATATATAAGTAGAGTGTAAAGATAGGAAAGTAGTGAATGTGACTATTAGATTAAGTATTTCCCCACATCTACATATGTTTACAAAAAAATATTTGGTTAAAAAACCGCTGAAAACTTACCAAAAGAAGACGAACTACTAGGATACTCTTCTAGATCTACCGATATGTAATAGTACAAGATTCAGATTCAATTGTAGTGTAGTGACTGTTTGCAGTGCTCATTTTGATAACTACTCCCAAAAAAAGTTGCCTTAAAGTGCTTCCTAAAGCTACACATGTCATCCATGTATCTAACAATAAGACACAGGCCATTTCACGCTACTGCACCGATTCAGAACGATCAATTTAATCGATAAAGATAAATCGAACTCAAAGTTCTAATCGTCTCCTCATATTTGAATGACGTACAAACATCTCATTTAAACATATAATACATGCCGTCAACATAAAGAATACAGACTTAAAATATTACAAAATAAATAAATATGATATATAAGTTCAGTATAAGGAAAGGAAGGAAGGTAGTGGCTGTGAATTAGATACTTTTCTACATTTGCATATACTCAGAAAAATATATTTGGTAAGAAAACCGTAGACAACGTACCAAAGAGTTAAAAAAAAATCTTTGTGGATCTTCCGATATGTGATAGCACCACATTCAACTTTAGATGTAGTGTAGTGTTCATATATTAACATGCATTTTAATAAGATCTGCCAAAAAGGGTTGTCTTCAAGTACTTCATTAAGTTAAACACACACCACCTATATCTCTAACACTAAGAGGCTGACCATTCCACTCCAGCACCAGCAACGGAAAAGCTCTATCAGAATACCCCACCCTATTGATTTATTGGATGAAGAAGAAATCGACCTCAAAGTTCTTCTCTTCTCAAAATGATCATTCCTCAGACACAAATTCGAGCGACACAATCGAGACATCCCATTAAGGGACATTAATACAAACAAATTTAAATCAATCCATTCGCAACACTTGTAGATATTTTCGAAGTGGATTAATATGACAACATTTATGACAACCATATATCAGCCTGTATGTGATCTTAGCCATAATATGTGATCTTAGATGTGTAGATAGCATTTTTGTAGCAAAATTCATCTATAATTATACTATCAGCTACTTGCAAAAAAAATCCACAACGAAGGAAAAAAAAAATACATCGTTTAGGTGGAAAAAAATAACATTCAAATACAAAAAAGTTAACTATTCATAAAAGTACACACTCAAATTAATTCTGAAATTGATCAATTATATGATTTACTCATAATCCCTATCTATTTTCATCCAGTGATATTTACGAGTATGTAGCATAAAGTTTATGTCACACGGATCCTTCAATTTTTTTTTGTTTGAACATTTTGATAATTGTAAGAACATTCCAAATTACATTTTAATATGGTAAAAGTATATTATTGTCATCATTTCCGTTTCGTTCATAAGGAGGTTAGGGGTACAAGTGTGCCCTTTGGTGGGAGTACGAGTGTTTCGCGATTAAATAAAATAATTGCGGTCCCTGAGAGTGGCTAACCATTCCGCTGAATATTTATATCGGGCAGAGTGAAAAGTAATATAAAATAGCTAACCTGTGTAAATGAATTTTCATGCAAATCTTCGCTGTTCTTTTTAACAAAACATGCATCAAAACAATTTTTTTTGGTTTCAAATGTTTAGAGTGGATTTGTGAAAAAAACCTTGAAATGTCGCCTTAATATTATACTCGTAAGAAGTTATTTTCAACTCAAACATCCTTCATTTTATGACTATGTGATAGTAAAACAAATAAAATATTGAAAATAAAATAATTTTCAAAATTATCTAGTAATGTTTTTAATTTAAGTAAGCTTACTTAATTTTCATGTTTTCAATTAAAAGAACTGATTTCTGTTTGTCTTCAAACTTATTTATATTGTAACTCCCAAATATTATTAAATGACGAAAGAAATTGATAGTTTAAAAGTAAAAATCATGTTCCTGTTTTTCTTGTAATTAAATATTTTCGCACCTTAGAGATAGAACTGAAAATGCTTACAAAATATCTATTCATGTCATTTTTTCTCTTAAGAGTGAAAAATAGCATATGCAAGTGTTGAATGCACTTTCCTGGAAGTAATTAAGGTGGTTTTAGAAAGGGCGAAGACGAGTCAAGTTGTTAGAGCTAAATACATTTTATTTGGTCAACTATTTCAGTCATAATTTAACTGGACTATTAACTGATTATTCTGTATAATAACTTTGACTGATTCTAAATATTGTATTTAACTAAATATTCTTTTCTGTATAATAATTTTCACTTGTTATTCTGCATATTTTTAAATTTCAATTTCCATTTTAATTGCCTAAATTTTGCACTTATTTTTTTACATTGCCTTGATTTTCTTTGTGTCTTCATATGAAAAGCTGAATTGGCCGAAGTGGGGTAACCGTGACACATTTGCACATCCGTTGTGGATGAAACTCTCCCATTTCTGTTAATATATGTATATGTAACTACGTAATATGGGTAAGCTGTGTTAATGATTATTGCGTTGAATATTTTAATGTGATCCTATTTAATAAAAAAACTACCAAATTAATTTTTTACTCGACAAAAATACTAAATCTCTAAGAATCCTAGCTTGGAATTTCAGTCAGAAAGTATTATTATTATATACACCACCAAACAAACCTAAACGTGGTATAAAACAGGCATTTATTTTAATTTTATCAGAATAATTACCATCATTTTCATATACCTGCAATAAAAAAATTAAATAAAAAAAAATCAACTAAACATATTGTAAAAAACTTTTAAAAGGCTTAATTTTTTCAGTGGAAATATGTATTTCCAATAATTTATAGTTTTTTTTCTGAAAATTAAAATTTAAAGGAAATCTTTTAAAACTCAGTAGCAGTAGCAGTAGCAGTAGCAGTCACTTATTGTACATTTTGAGATAAAGTGACGATAGAAAACATGTCTTTTCAACGTTTCTGTGTGTTTTCGTTAAAAGCGATCTAATATTCGAAAGGACACGAATTGGCGTAATACGTTGGGAACGGAACAAAATACAGTATTAGATCGTGCTTATCAAAGAAATCAATTACCCGAACCAATTGCGCGATTGATTTCACGATAAATGGGCACATTTTGCAATACGATACCAGAGTGTCGAGAATAGCCTGGGATAGTTCACCGTTCGCATTTCCTTAGAAATGCAGTATGATCGCTTTTTGCAGCGCGGGTCCCGCCTGCGGTATTCCCATGCCCATGCCGTATTGGGCAACTCTTGATAAGTAATGTCTGCTATATTTTCATGACTTCACAGGATCATGAAATTCCTCCTACTAGTGCCCATATCTCAAGATTTTTTTAAATCGATATTCTCCCTCTAAATCCACAGCGTCTTCGTTTATCACGATTTTCAACATGCTGTACAATGGGAAGTTTAATCTTAAATATATCTATTGCCCTTGAAAGGTGAAAAATTTGGTTTAAGAATTTATAAAGGTAGCGTCATATTTTTCTCAGAAAATCTGAAGAAATGGTGCCATACAAATTTATTTAGGTAAACATTTGTATACAACATTTTATTTCCTATTTTCATTAAAATATACATAAGTCTTTGTCTAAACAATATATTATACTTTTATATAACAATATAATTGTTGACAAAGTTGTACTGTTCAGCAACTGACCAAAGAACACAGATGTTTATAAAACATGTTCATCATTTTTTATAAATAATGTATAACTAATTTAAAAAAACAATTTTGTACAGGATCTTCATTTTTGAGGGTTGATGTTTCGTTTGTTACAAATATTTTTAAATTTGTCAAAGCTTTTAAATATAAGAAAAAAATATATATTTAACAATTTGACATTTCCCACGTGAGGTTTAAAATAATCAAACGGAGATTGTTAAAGGTAGCACACGCCAGGTTTTCAATATATATCGTTTGAAAATGAAAATCGATTCGTACAAATGGAGAGATCATGATATACCAACAATATTAAAACATTCTTCATACTTCATACGATTTGCGATATCTTTATTGCTTGATATTATTTTTCCATTCTTATACTAAGTATATTTTTAGGTACTCGTAATTTAAAGCCATCTTTTATTTTGCTACCCAATTGATTATTATAAACTTGGTGTAAAATAAATACGAGTAAAGCATTATATTTTTCAACACGGTTCAACATCTTATTCGCGTTTTGAAGTTTTTATTCGACTGCAGTTAAAACTTTGGAAATATTAAATACAAAATAAAATTTTCCATCAAATTTATTTTCATATTGATTGCCAATAAAATTGCTTGTAAATAGAAGTTAACTAATTAGTGAACGATGTATTGTATTTAATCGTCGTAATTTATTTTAAGAAACACTGTTTATTCCCCTTTTTTGTAACGGTATAGTCTAACCGGTTTCGAGGCTTTCACCTCATCTTCAGGGCAGCACAAACAAGACTGAAGATGAGGTGAAAGCCTTGAAACCGGTAGGGTTATACCGTTACAAAAAAGTGGAATAAACAGTGTTCAATAAAATAAATTACAATGTCTTTAAACCTCCACAACGTTAATGCCTTAACTACAATATAAACAATGTATTTAATCGTATTAAACTTTCGTTATATACTCGTAGTACAATCTGGTGGGTGTGATGAATACATAAAAAAAACATACAAATATTTAATTTTTACGTGAAAACCAGACTTGAATTCCTTTTTAGTACCATCGGAAATTGAGCTTAGCACATGCGGTTCGAATATGATAATTTTACCAACCAAGTCACATCACAGTAATTACTTCTCGCTTTTGGATTTAATCAAAAAAGGGAAAGTAAGAAACACGACTTTTAGAAGGTTGAGTATGAAAATATGTTTGTATGTAAAAAAAGCGAGAAAAGTATGCTTGAATAGAAGAGTATACAGTTCTGTTCTCTCTGCTTACCCTGAAATAGAAACAATGGAATTTTAAGTACGTATCATCATTAACTTCTTATGCTTTTAATACTATCCTTACTTTTATCACGCGCACCTTTCATTCAATTGAATTTTTCTTATTTTTTTAAGAAATATAAGGAGTTGAAATATTAATTCTGTTTTTCGCATTTCTTTGAAAAACAGTTTGTCAACTTATATATTGACCTTTAAAATAAATATATTACTTTGATAGTTATTATTTACACTTACAAAAATTCTAGAGGTTTAGTTTAAATTAAGAAATATAAAGAAGTTTAACTCCTTTTACATATTTTATGTATTTTTGCTGTAACATTTCCATGCTGATAAAATAAGAATCAATGTGTTGGAACTAAAACCTAAAGTTTAAGAGATTAATTTTCATTATAAATTACCAAATTATTTAAGAAAATACTTTAACTACCCATTACCTCTAAAAAGTGTACAAGAGATAAAATATTCGTATAGCATGTGTCAAACCGGAAAGGTACTAGGTTTAAAATATTATTTATGAAGAATAACTTGATGAAAACTATATACACATCATGGAGTGGTAAATCCAACAGCAGCTCGAGTCTAGTCTCAGGCCCTAGGTCCCAGATCTCAGGTGTCACGTTCGAGAGTTCGTGAGGTGAGCAGAGAGGGCTGGGCGTTACGAGCTCGAGCATTGCCTCGTTTCTTATTGCCTGGGGATGTTTGTTCACACCACCCACTGAGTTTACACGATCTCTAACATAAAGTTTCCTATGATCTCAATAGTTTTATTTCGATTGTGTGATATGCATAACGAGTTTTAACTGAATTAACATTCTTAATAAATATACTTCCGTTTAATTAAGTAATACACTTATTTAAAAATTAAATAAAGTCAGTAGGTGCCATATTAGACAAAAGTTATCATAAATAAAGTCAGAAGGTGCCATATTAGACAAAAGTTAAATAAAGTCAGTAGGTGCCATATTAGAACAAAGTTAAATTAAATATAGATACACTTATATTTAATTTGAACGCGCATTATGAGAAATACTGTAATGGGTCTAGGGAGCAAATATTTGATAATTATGTTAGTATATTTTCATAGCTTGGGATATATGTAGCTTAACCGGTCTTTGCTCAGAAGAACGGAAATCGTCTGGTTAAATCTATAACATTCTCCATAGCACTGCATAAAGTGGAATCATGAATATGAGAAAGAAGGAAATAAACATTATTGTCACTTTCGAGACGTGGTCTTGGAGGTGGATGGTCCGTATCTCACATACCGTAAGACGCACCTATGTCTGAATCATCCAAAAATTATAGATAACCGAAACACTTTTAACAACATGCAGAATAATAATCCTAGCAAACTATAGACACGTTGCCAGAAAGAATAACGAATTTTTGGATAAACTAGCGAAAACGGGCAGGATAATGATTTCTTATAAAATGGACGGACCAAATAAAGAAGTTAACGGGATACTCTTTAAACGCTGCATTCAATATGGCCCAGGATAGGGTAGAACGGAGATAGGTGGTGCACCGAGTTTCAGATATAGATAGCAGTGGATCACGGCGCTCAGCATTGAACATGTAGTGAAGCATAGCAGTAGACCACGGCGCTCAGCATTGAGCATGTAGTGAAGAATGTTTTCATCGTAGTCAAAACGCATAAATTATATTTAAAAACATAAATGCATTTACTCGTCTCAGATTATTGTCAATAACCTTTGGTAATGTCAGTAACTTATTGCCATAAAATATTTTATAACACCCATTTGGTACTATACTCTGCAGAATTCTCGGAACAAATCTTACACAAAAACGCTAACTAATATTTAGTTATTTTTGTTCTCCGCAAGTACCTTCACTTAACGTTTTATCACTATCCTAAGTCTTAAGAATTACAGTTTTAAAAAAAAAAAGTGTAGACTTTTTAGCTTAAATTCTGAGCAGTTGTTGCAGTAGGAACAAATCAGTACTGCAGGATCGATATGAAATGTACAATTACTTGACACGTTGGATGCTTAAACCTCGTTTCGAACATTTATATACGATTATCAGGGCCCAAAAATAGTACGGTAACTATTTTATTTATTTTGAATACTACGTAATAAGATTTTTTTAAGTATTTTACTCAGCAGCGAATGTATTTATTGTATAAAAAAATATATTGATTGAAATAATATGATCAGTAAAACAAACATCAATATTGAAATTGCAATGTTGCAACAATGAATTTGTTTTTTTTTTATCGAAAGGTATCCAGTTAATAAAAATGGTCGATGGTACACGGGATTCCGTATTGCGCAGCATTTACCTCAATTGCTGATCACTGGCCCCTGATTACAGTCCGGCCGCACACTCGTGAATGCGGTCCGAGGGAGGATTCTTCGGAAACAATGTTTTCATACTCCATTCACAGGTCTGCAAATATTAGTTCTGCGGTCGTGCATGCCCTGCACTGGGCCGGAGAAAGGGATTCGGGTCTAAGTTTATTTATATCTAGTACCGATTTACTAGTTTTATATTAACAATATTTGATAATCTGGAAGCCATCATTTCAATCTGTGTCAGTTCACTGCAAGATAATATGAATTCGATCCTTTTTATCTTTTTAAATTTAGGTACAACTTATTTTCAATTTAACTATGAATAACAAGATAAAAATTTATTCGTTGGAGATAATACTCAAATAAACTAATCATAAAAATACATGCTTTCATGTGAAGAGAGTTTTTTTAAGTCTACGGCAAAGACTTTCTAGAAATCTCAATTCTTAATTTATTCACCGATACGTGAAAAACGTTGACATTCAAAAATGTTAAAAAAAACTATTCTTTGTGTGAGTGCAGATACTCTCCATATTTTTGTGTGAGTGCAGATACTCTCCATATCTTTGTGTGAGTATATACTCTACATATTTCTGTCCGAGAATATATAATACATTTAGAAATAATCTTAGCTGGCAATGAAATACATGTTTAAAAAAGTCTCCAAATTTACTAGCACGATAAAAAATCAATATCGTTTAAATAATATGTTATAATATATTACGAGTACATTATGACAGAGAAGAGAATGTAGGAAAAAATATCATTCTCGCACCCACTACTTTTTGTGTTTGGATTGTTATTTAATACTCTCTAAAATTTGCGACGAATCTCCCTTTGTAAGTCCTGTTTGCAGAGTTAATTCATATTTGAACAAACGTTTATGTATTACGCATCTTATATGACCTTATAATTGCAATTCAAATCCATAGAATTGATTACATTCCGCTTTTTAATGTCCGTTTGCCCGAGTAGACTTGACTGTACGCCGCAGAACGCTAGTTAGTTATCGGAGATACAATGGAAAAGAAGACGCAGACAAGCCGCATACACTGAAGCTCATTTACTTAAATGCAATAGTATATGCCTATCAAATTTGACTTATATAATTATCTCCGGTGACACCAACGATAAGTACTCGAGCCCCTCCCTTTGTGTTGTGCATTTTATTATTTGGTAATGGGTATTCGTCAATTCAATCATTTGTTCACTTAACTAAGGTATTCGGTTCACTCACTTACTTGCAAAGAAGAGAAAATAAGAAAGAAACAAAAAGCTCCATGGCCCAGCTTCGCTTTCCAACTTAATTGGCGTTGAAATTGTGAAAGGGTCCTAGACTACGAGACCCAGCAATGACAACGATACTAAAAGAGAAAAAGGGTTTGAGTAGACTGCGGCCCGGATGAAAAAGTATGTCGCTAGATTCCGGCCCAGGCGGGCAGTGCATGACCTCTGACCGTGCGGTTTCCAGGTCTCCGGATTATGCGCCATTACCGTGGCGTGAAGCACGGATGCGCTTTCGTGATAACTCAGAGATTGGCGTTTAATCATTGCTCCACTGCTACTGCCGGATCGATATGATGATATGTCTATTATAGTTTCTTCACTATCCAAACTTTTTCCAATCCAATTTTCTATTTCTAGACGGGAGTATATTTATTCAACTTAAACTCTTCCATTAAGACGAGAATCAGTAAATTGAGCTTTGACATTCCGTGTTTTTACCAAATTTAAAAAAAATATTATTTTTACTACTATTATGAACGCTAAACAAGGTTTTTCAGAAGTCATTTTGAATTTTGGTAAATTTTGTAGATAAAAACGATGTCTTTATTATTTTTGTAATTTACTCATATTAAAATTAAATAAAATACATACAAGGTATAACTCATTCTGCTGGTTAATAAATATTAAACGAAATATAATAAAAATATTTTCATATAATACTTGGCAATGTAAACGTCTTGGATATCAGTGCATATAGTAGGAAATTCGATTTCCACGGAGGCATTATCCTGTAATAACAAGCATATTTTAAAATTATACTTAACCTTCATCATCACCATAGTATGTCAATTTCTTATAATTGTAGGATAGAATGCGATTTGGTGTGATTTGTAAATATGCTTTAAAGTAGTATTGATTGATTTATAAATATGCTTTAATACAAAAAGGTTGGGAGATTATTATATTTTAATGTATTTATATTGAAAATCTGGTCTCGTTGGTGTGGGATCCGTGACGTGCGAAGTAAAAGGAAAAAAATAAGAAATATGTTGCATGTGAGTCAACACTCATAACTTTAATAATATGTTCTGCGATTGCAGTTTATCAGAAAAATAATTTAATACCTGTAAACGGTCATGCAAGGATTATATCTGGTAAGATACGTTGCATTTTTTGAGCTACAATTAATTTACATGGCATTTTTAAAATGGTCTATTAAGTCATTTGAGTAAAGGTTCTTGTTGAAAAAAGGTGTTTTAGAAATAAACGTTCCATAAATATCCAATAACTTCAGTAAAATACGTCGTTTTGCAACCTGTGTCTGCTTTTAGAACCTGAATATCTGATAGCTTTGCTCAATATGGTCTTTTTGATGCTCTTGCGAGACAAATATAGCGATAAAACACAGCGATATTCTTTATGTGTACAAAAATATATAGGTAAACATGTTTTTATTGAAATAATTTTATTTCACAAAGTGGTTTAGGTTAATAATTTTAAACATCTCTTTGCACTCTCTTATTGAGCTTATCACTCTCTATGCACCATTTTACTGAGCTTATCCATCTCTATGCACTCTCTTACTGAGCTTATCAGTCTCTATGCACCATTTTACTGAGCTTATCCATCTTTATGCCCTCTCTTACTGAGCTTATCCATCTTTATGCCCTCTCTTACTGAGCTTATCCATCTTTATGCACCCTCTTACTGACCTTATTCATATTTTTATTTATGTTATGAAATACACTCGGACAAAATGATATTTATGTAATTAATATAAATTTGAAACTTTATAAAAAAAGGTTAAACAATATTTCATACACAATAGCTTTTCAAAATTGCGAGTAAAAAAATATGGTTTTTACAAAACAATTTATTTACCATCGTTTAAGAAAAAGTAAATGTTTTATTCTCTTTTAAGACATACTAAAGTTTAATGAACATTTGTCAAGCGTTAATTTATATTTGCATTCGAATAATGTTTATGATCTTGAATAACAAATATTCAAATTTAAATAATTGATGATACACATTCATATTTCACCTGAAGCATTCAATTTATGTTGACCGTAAAAAAAAGTTCGAGGCGATTAAATAAACCCTGTTTTATCTAACGAAATATGACAATTTTTGTCAATATGTGTATAACTTATTTTTGTATTACATCATAATTTACTGGAATCTATTAGAAATGGTATTTTTACTATGACCATTTTATTCGGTAATAATGACTATTGTTTTTATTTAAGATATTTGAAAGTTTCTCAGAAATTCTGGTAAAATAAAATGGCAAAGTAAAAAATCTGATCATTTTTTTTTTCAAAAGAAAAAATATTTTAGTAAGTGTTACATATGTAGTTTAAATTATTCTGCCAGAACATAGATTTTCAAAGACAATTTTTGATATGAACCCCAGTAAAATAATATTTGTAAGAACGCAGATGCGTCGGAGTAGTCGGAGAATCTACGTCAGCAAACACTTCCAGAATAAGGCTGACGTTAAGGTTGTAGCGACGGACAGGTTGGCGCGATGAAGGGTCTTAGCAATGTTTCAGAAAGAGAAAAGGGCAAGAGAAGTAGGTAAAGTAGACTAACAAATATTATTTTCAACCAATAAAATAGCTGTTATGGACTAAATTAAATTGCTTAGTGAAAAAGTATAATATTTGAAGGGACACAAATACACTTTAATTTTTATCTGAATTGAAAATAATGTTGGTGAATTTCAAAACAATAAGAGGAACACCCAACATTAATTTCCTACACTAAAAGTTATTATTCAATAAAAAACGTCATTTTTATTCACAAATTACGGGTTTACGCTAATAGCTCAAACGATTCACTATAAATGCCATTTGTATTTGAATTAAAAAGCAATTCTGTAATTGATTTTTTTCCGAGTCACGAAAAGAAAAATCGCATTTGTTTTCAAGACTAAATGAAATAAAAAAAACTTGTAATACCAACATTATCTTCTTTAAAGACTACAAAGGCAAACGAGAGGAGCTCTGGGTAATTTACCGTTCAGTATTATTCCTCGAATGCGGGTCACAGTCTCAACGGCGATCCGTCCGATTGTCAATCGATGGATCGATGCATTCCAATGCATTTCACCTGGTCCCGCTCATAAATCTTGCGCAGGCATTGTGTCGATGGCTCGGCCTGTCATTGCCATCCGTCTTGGACCTCCTCGATTCCACAAATGGATCCTTTTCAGTTTTTCAAGATCCCGAAATCTGCCGGACCGAGAGGTGCTTTTGGAAATGCGTATTTTTTTCTCTCTTCTCTCAGTCGTGACGTTCTTGATCGCGATCAAACTTGATCAAATCGCTTTTTTTAGTTTGTTACGAATCATATTTTAATTGTTAAAGAGATCAATTTGGATACTTATGTCATTTGAAGAGAAAATTTGATTGGTGTTTTGCTTTTAATATTTTTTTTTATCAAATTAAAAGAAAAAAAAATACATAAAATTTTGATAGTTTTGATTCCGCGGCGATTTCAGAATTATTTTCACAACGTTACTGTTGTGTTAAAAACTATGCTTTAAGACAAACAAACGAAAAGTGTTCAACACATCAACCGACAGCTGAATGCCAAAACTATGAAATATTCCCTCATGACAATTACTTATTCAAAACTTTGTAAGAAAGTGTATAAAATAAACTATTTAAATGTTGCACATATATCATATAATATATTACAGCGCATGCCTCATTTTTTAAGGATTTTATTATTTTCATCACTTTGGACGAACTTCAGAGCGTACTAGGTAAATCGGAAGAATAACAATTATTATAATCAAAATGAGTATATTACGCAAGCTGGAACATATACATTATATGGAAGATCAGGAACCCATGTAAAAAATTCAACGCAATGCTCCAATAAGATAGATCAAAATCAAGATGGACTTATCTGGTGGATGTGGACAGTTGTGATAAGTTGGAGATGAGAATCAACAGATAGACATGAGTAAATACAAATCCTGAAGGCAGTTAAGACCAGTTTTCGGATGTAGCGCTGATGATTGCTTGATTATTTTATTCAGTCTATTGATTTTTTTATTCATATAACACTTTTATTGCAAATACAATCTGGCGGGTTTATTGCCAGGTGACAATCTCTTCCAACCAACCAGACAAAAGTAAATTAAGCAAGTTACTTGATCGCAAAAATCATTCAAATGATTATCCATCCCCACGTAATCCATGAACATATACGTGAGCATACGCCCACAAACCCCACAAAAAGGAACAATTACCCGAACATTCCCTTTCATATAAAGTGAGATATCACCAATCAAAGGAAAATGAAGGGATGGTGGAGAGGAAATGAAAAAAATCAGGAATGAAACACGTCATATTACTGACTAGAAATTAAAATTTTTTTCATTCTCTTCTTTTAGCATAAAAATAACAGACGTCCGCATAGTTCAGAATCGGAAAGAGCAGAGATTGCACGAAGAAAATTTTGGTTTTAGTAGGCAGGAATCATTGCAACACTTACAGGGAATGAAAGCTGAAGAAGATCCTTCGGCTTACCTCATTTATTTGATCTCGCCGTGAGAGAGTGTTATCTATTAGCACTCTTAGGTTTTTAACAGTTTTATGTAATGGTATGATAGAACCATCTAGTAATATTGGAGGGAGTAAGTCAGCGTTGAATTTACCGAGAAGTTGAGGGCTGCCAATGAGGACCGCTTGAGACTTCGTAGGATTAATGAGCAAGCCATGATCCCTAGTCCACTCAGAGATCGATTGAATGCCCATATTTAGATCGTTCAATGCCGTGTGAAAGCAATTTAGATCGTTGTTACTACGTTGAACCGATTTATGAAATATTAAAAATAAAAATCACGTCGATCTTACGAAACACTACACTCAAAATTAAATCAGTTGAAATAAAAATATTTCTTAATAATACCTAATTATATTGATTATTTTATTAATTATAATATTACCGATTCACCTCTGAGTATTTTTTTTTGTAACGAGAAAAGTCTAATTAAAAAAGTTCGTCATCTAGGAATGGTTAAATGCATTGCGATTGCAGGAAATAATATGAAAAAGAAAAGACATGCCAGCCTACCTGTTACATATTGTGAATGATCAAACTTAACCTAGAGACGACTGTCAAGATGTTTTTAAATTATCGTTGAATTTAATCTTTCAATTAAATAATTTTCTCCACATTTTAACTTGAGTCAAAAACATCGTTGTTTTTTGTAATAAACAGAAATACCACTTAGCTCTGTATATAATATATGTAATGCATAAGAAATATTGATATTCTTAGGTTCTAAGAACGTAAACTTATGAGTAAGGTCGTGGCCTAGTTAGTAAGACGCCTGTCTTCCAATCCGGGAGATTGCAGGTTTGATTATCGTTAGTACTCATATTTTTTAAAAATAGTTCTAGTCTGGTTTCCAACTAAGACTATTTTATCACTTTTCTAGTTGGTTGAAAGATATTACCACTTGGCAATAAACCCGTCAAGTTGTATTGTGTACAAACATGTGCTATATAATTCAAATATTATGTTTTTAAATGTCATCATCAGCCCAACATCAGTTTACTGCCGGATACATAACTCCCTCAAACTCAATGATGATAGTGAATAGTTTTAAGTTTGTAAATAGTTTTAAGTTTGTAATAGTGTTAAGTTTAATAGTAATAGTTTTAAGTTTGTAAATAGTTTTAAGTTTTCCTTGTCATGTTGAGGTTAATATAAATATACTCGTAGACGGTCGAGGATGAAACAAAATCTGAGACCATATTTAGTTTCCACTGCCTCTGGTAATGATTTTTTAATATACTTTTAGTAAAATTAAATCCATTACCTTTATATTCATCGTTGAGTCATGTAAAGGCGTGGTGGAATGGAGTGTCTAGATTTATTTATTGACTGCGGCGTCACCACTAAATTTGGTGTCAGTGGACACTAACATACTCGTATATAACGGTGAGTTGGCTGACGAAAAAGGGCATTGAACATTGAACATTGGATTGCCACGAATCACGACCATCATTTCGAGTTAATTTTCTATCCGCTTTAAAACGATCAATATAACGATAATTCGTTTGGACATTTTTTCCTATTTATAAAAACTTTTCCTTTAATGTGACATATGATCAACAGACATATAATTTTGAAAATGATCAATGAGCACATTTTGATTATTGAATAAAACTAAATTTTGATTTCATGTCGCAATGTTACGTGTTTCATTCTTGAATACCTTTTCCTCTTCTGATTGGTAATATCTTATATTTATTGGCGTTAATAATATTGTTCTTGAATTTTGTACAAATAAATAATAATTTGAACAGTTTTGGCGATCATATTACTTCATTTATTTAATTTTTTCTGTTTTTTTGGAAGAGATTGTCACATGGAAATAAGCAAACTTGATTTGAATACAATTATGTGTTAAATTAATCAATGGAATTATAATCATATTTAAATGATATAAAGATGTTAAATTTATTTCGATATTAAATATTGTGGATCTGTTTAAGTATTTAATATATCAACAATTTTTATAAAAGATTAATTTAATCTATAGAAAAAAAATCTTATTTGATTATTGGGTGAAGAATTTTTTCATGAAATACGAGAAGATTAATTATGAAAGTTGATGGAAACGTTATTTTTTCCAAGATTAATGTGTTATATGATACGGACGTAAGAACATCTCTTTTCATAATTTTGTTTATGTTTTGTTCCATATTTTAGTTTACCTAACTATTTAATATAATTTTTTAAACCATAAAATGCAAGAACATTCTTAGATTGTTTTGAAATGCTTGAATTATTCTCGAACGTGACATATAAAAGGAAAGAAAAAAAATTCAATTTCATTGACATAAATCATAACGTAATGACTAAATTAAGTGTTTCATGATAATTTTCTTTTGTAAATAGAGTTTGAATTATGAAGTAATTTGAAAATTAAAATAACCATGACTTTACAAAGGAAAAAAGTGAAGTGGTATTCATGTTAGTTTATATACGATAGTGATACGTATTGAATATATGTAAATAAAATTGACGGAGCTTTGGTCCAACGGTTATTATTCATACCCAGCAAAATTTGCTTCCAGATTCGATACCTGGTAAATTCATTTCTTGATTCTTTTTATCTGAGACATTATTTCACCTGTAAACTAAATTTAAATAGCATTTTAACCATCTCCTTAACTAAACTCTCTACATAATCGTAATTAGTGATTTTTTTTAATTTATTAAGCAATAAAAAAACCATGTGATAAAATTTATCAAGCTGAAGGCAGTAACCGAGTTAACCAGGCAATAAGTGTATAGTTTTGATATTCTCGTCGGAACTTTGATCTGTCAGGGATATGTGCTTGTTAAAGTGCAATAACTCACTCTTAAAAAAATATATACGCATAAGCGTTATCCCCAATAGAACGACTGAAAGCCATCTTTGATTGAGAGGGATAACCCCCTTATATCACATGCAAAATAAATGTAATGATTTTTATTTCAAATTAATACTAAACCTATATATGAGGGTTATAAGATACTTGAATTTTAACTAAAGTGTACGATATAAGAAGTTTTAAACTAAGAAAATAAGTTTCATTTTGATAAGATTATCGATTTCAAAATAAAAACACAAATATATGTTGCGATTAAGAGTCCTCGTTTATAGACAGTTCAAGTAATTTATAAAAGAAAACTCAGTTTGATAAAATATGTTGGCAAACGGCTTATTCAGTGTCTCACCACTGAAAATCAATTTTGCCATCTTAATATAAATATTGTCCGCTCTATGCCTTTTACACCAAACAACAATGTTGGAAAGAAATCGTTTTTATATTTTTCTTAAATGGGTCATTGTTGCGTGCATTAGACTCGGACACTGCGGCTTGCGTTGGAGTCAAAATGGAAACCGATACGTCAGGCGATGGCGATGCTTCAAGAGTGCGCTCTCTGTTCTTACGTGATTTGCTAGCTTGAGAGCCTATTTACTGTCAGTACAAATAGTAAAACCTTATTTAATGCTTCTAGTTACATGTTGTAGCACATTTTCACCACGTATTGCTAAATCGAGATCGCAAAATCAAAGCTAATCAGGTTTTTAGGTAAGAAGTTTAAAGGTTTTGGATAACGAGATCTTGATAGTGTAGATACTATTTAACCCTGAGAGCGCTACGAGAAAAAAATATAATTGTCTATCTAGTGCTGAGATATATTTACTATTCAGACGTTCGTGATAAATATTTATTTTAAACAACAAAAAAACAAAAAACAAATATTTTTACAATATAAATATATTTTAGAATATGTACCCTTGTATTCTAAATGAATGATATTCATTTAGAATACAAGGGTAGAACAAATTTCTTCCACTGCTATAGCAGTGCGCCGATCTCTCAGGGTTAAAATGTAATGATTGTTATGGATATTTTATTGTATTTTATCATTCCATCTTTAATGAATAAATTGAATTTAATCACAATTTTTTTTATACATTGTGTTCATGAGTTACATTAGTAACAATTTTGTAAATCAATCAAAAGTTATAAGTTAAGGTTTTTAACAGGGCTGTGGAGTCACTTAAAAAAAACACGACTCCGACTCCAACTCCGATTCCTATATTTACCAACAATACGACTCCGACTCCACAGCTCCGACTCCACGACTCCGACTCCACAACTCCGACTCTACAACTCCGACTCAAAAAAGCTCAATTTTAGCAGGTTGTTTCCTACCTTTGCATATAGCCATTTTTTTCATGTTATAGGGATAAAAATAAAACAAGATCAAACTTTAATAATTATTTATTAGAATTTATTCTTAAAAACAACATTGCTTCTATTAAATCTGTATTCGTAGAGGCTCTCAAATCAGAATTGAGAATTTTCATAGCGGAAAATAACCGCTCTACGGATACTTGGGTTGGCGGTAATGCTGTAACGATCAATGCTGAATCTTTTACGATTTCTAGATACCGCTGTATTGCCATTTCAACATTTAACTTATAAGTTCGGTCAATTTTTTCCATTATTTTCAATGCATCATAAAATTCAATTTTAAATTTTGAAATAGAGTCTCCTTCATCTATATTCGGACTGTGATTCAAACGAGGACGTTTTAGTTTATCTTGTTCATTGAGATATTTTTCAAAATCGTCTTCAGATTCAGCGGTGTCGGATGAAGATGATGATACTTCGTGTACGCTGCCTTCTGTCGTCTCTTTTTCTAGTCGAAGACCTTTCATTCGAACGGTTAATTCAAACAGAGCGTTTTTCGCTCTATTTATTTGTTCTTCCGTCAATATGGATCGAACCATGGGGTTAACATAGATCCCAGCCAACAGAATTTTCTTTCGACGTGAGAAAGAAGGAGACAAACACATTTTCGTAGACTTTATGCATTAAATGGATCTCGGTGATTCACCATATCGGCGCGACTTGCGCCTGCAAGTTTAATATTCGTGCACAATACACATTCATTATAATAATTTAAAAAAAAAATGTATTTTAAATTTTAACGAAAAATTAGTCGGAGTCGCTCGTTTTTTACGACTCCTACTCCGACTCCGACTCCGGCCCAAACACCGCGACTCCGCGACTCCGACTCCAACTCCGACTCCGACTCCACAGCCCTGGTTTTTAATGCATTTGATTGTTTTCAAAAATTGCACCAGAAACTTTAGTATTTTGTAGATCAGTCAAAAAATATTTCAAATGTTTCAAATTATAGTAATTTATTTTAAGTTTTTTAAACATATTTAAATAACAAAGAACACTTCAATATTAAATATTCCCATTATACATATTCAATAATGAAATGGACAAATTATATTTTCTAGAGTAAAAAGTGTTCGAGTATACTATTTGAAATATCTTTAATAATACGAGTATCTAATCAAGACTACAATTGATCGTTTTCTTTTTGGAGTAATCGATATTTTTGAATTGAAAAAAAATTGAGAATATAACAATAAATCACTTAGTTATTCCACTTATTATATTTCCCCCGACGAGGGCGTCGGGATATAAAGAAGAAACACGTGTAGCGGGAATTATATAATTAATGAAATAACAAAGTAATTTATTTAAAAAAAATCTTACATGCAGTTCACAAAGTTAAGGTCGAAAACTTTAATTTATTTTTGAACGTCGTTTTTATCAAAAACTATAATATATGATTAAAAAATTGATTCATTTATTGACGTTAAAAATATTCAAGAAAATAAAAATGCGTTGAATACCTTTAAAGCATTGTAGATGAAAGTATGCAAAAACACGTTACAAAAAACGCAAAGCAATTCTTGGAATCGTATCACTGCAAATTTCTAAAGATGTTTGTCTCCATTCTTACATTTTTACGTTCAGAGATTCTTCATTATGGATCCGTAGGGTAAGATTTTCTTCGAGCATAAAAATTAACTAATTATGTTGTTCAATTAATTAACTGAATATTTAAAGAAAAATTACAGTATTTGAAAAAAAAGGTGTATTTTTATTTTGGAATGTAGAAAAAAACACCAGTTTTTTATATTACTAGAGATAAAAATCATACAAAATACACGCAGAGGATAATTCAATAGTTTTCATTCATATATTTAAAAAAATATTAAAGTGAAAATATCTCTAATAATAAAAAAAAATATCTCTTATTAACATAAATTAGTTTCTAGTTCATACAACATTTACCTTGAAAATATTAAAACGTATATTTATTTTTTTACCGAAAAATGAGGATAATATAAAAACACTGCCCAAAAATTATACTTAAGACTAAAATTTTAAAAATAAAATTCAACCTAGAAACAACCAACCTAGAACAACTCAAATCACCATATTATGTCAGTACTAAATCAAATACGTAGTATTGTTAAAACATTTCCAGCCCAAGGATTTAAAAACAGTGATAGAAAGAAGCATTTTTTTGAATTTTCAATGTAGACACCCTGTAATTCAATATGCTTTTTAAACGATGAATTGATTTTTCAAAACCACGGAAAAAAAATTCTACAGTTTCTGGAGTGATTGCTTCTGCTGATCTGCCTTGACAAGGGGCAATCTTCAATAAATTCTCTGCCGAAGCAAAACTGTTTAGCCCAATCTTTCACTGTGAAATATGAAGGAGAAGATTCTTTATACACACACGCCATCTAAACGTCATTTAATTTTTACCGGGCCTTTCCATTCTTTCAGAAGAAACTTGGTAACTGTGTTATATTCAATTTTTAACATTTCAGAATTTAATAAAACATCAGGCCTATCGGTTCTAGTTGACATACTACTGAATGTAGAGGTATCAAATTTTAAATGCCAGATGGGATTTTTTCGTGGTCGACGTGGTATCTATTCGTACACTTGTCCATGTCAGAAACTTTTGCATCTTATTATGTGTATTAAAAATTACGGTAAATTGGAGGCTAGTATTACGTTCAAAGTTAATAAAGTTTTGCTATAGAGACCTGTCAAAAATTAAACTGGCAATCCTTAAATCTAAAAAAAAGAGTTTAATATTAGGTATATGTGTACGTAAGTCAAAAACAAGTTTCAAGTTTTGTGTACGTAAGGCAAAAGTAAAGATTACAATAATGCGGTTTAAAATACACCAGATCTTAATCATTTACATGTTATTTGAATTGAATTATTTAAAACCCGTTTTCGATGCATACTAGAATATGATCACAAGTACTTTTACAGTGCTAATGTTATTAAGTTCAAGTTTATATTAATAAATGAACACTTAATATTAAAGGAAACAACATTTCTGTTAACTGACTGTTGATCCACATATTTCGTCTTTTTTGTGACCAACGTGTATGTCCAACTCAATAAAAATGTTATATTTACTGATGTTTCGGAAAAATGTCTTGTTTATGAGTTTAACATTTGAAAAAAAACGTGATAGGAAATTTTGGAGATTCTACAGTGAATGCTATTAATACGTGACGCTTAAAAAAGGTTCAAAATTGTTTTAAATTTAAAGGGACTTTGATTAATGCAATTATAAACCAAATTCTCGGTTGTGATTTCCGTCACGAGGTTGAGGAGGCATGTCGAAGATCCGTCAATAGTCAGTATCCAGCAGGCTGCAGACAGAATTCAGGTTTTTGTCCCTGCGCGGACATGTCTCGTCCACGCGCGCCCCCATTGTCTCAGAATTCCACTCCGAGGCCCGTCACTGCTGTCTGTCATTCGAGCGCAAAACATACGCATAAAATGCGAACGAGTCCAGGATCATCGAGAGAATGGGGTGAATTGAATCTCAGCAATGATACGAAATACGCGCTTAATTATAATTAAGTCACTCGCAATCGTGAAACACGCATATATGTGGAGGTTCATTCGGGATACGGGATTCGATGAATTGGACCTAAGAATAGAATACTATAAATATTTTACAGTATCCTCAAAAAGTTTATCTCAGAAATGATCATTAGTAATATTTATAGAAGCAAAAGGTTTTTTTAATAAGTATTTCTTGGGAATCTAGAATAGTCCTCGGTGATGCGGCAATCAAATTTATCTCATTCTGACTTTTTTTACAAACATCCTTAATAACATCCTTCTGCTGGGCTGGAAGAAATTTAAATATTAAAAAGCTAGCATAGTTTGTACTGTAGATAGTTTGTACTGTGTACAAAGAAAATGTAGATATACTAATACAAAAGTATGACACAATACATTTTTAGATTGTTAAAATTCGCAATTCATGTTTAATATGCATCACAATCGAATAAATATTTAAGAATTGAGAAAATATAATCCTTGTTTTTAAATACGAAAGTTTCTTTGCTATGTCCAATTCATTCATAGAGACTTATAATATTAAATTAAAGATAATGATTTAAAAAATATAAACGGCTAAGAAATTAATAAATAAAAAGTCTGATATTCGTTTCATAGAAAACACATCTACATTTTTTTCGATCTACACAACGTAATTGCTTTTCTAGTGACAAAGGGCCTCCGTGGTAAAGGGCCAATCTTCATTCTCCAATGATCCCTAAAAAGAGTCTGGTTATAAGTAACATATGTTGACGAGATTAATGTTACTTTTTCGTGCGCAGTAGAATTGCCAATAAGTGCGACATCAATACATGTCACCTGTCTACCCAGTGGATCTATTTCCGAAGATTCAATTAATGGTGGCGAATACAATGTTTTCTCCCAACTACGATAGGGCTTTCATCATCATCATCATTATCTCCACTACTCCATGTGCCATTGGTGAAGGTAGAGAGAACGGATCACTTCACTCTAACATCCATTAACCTCGTCCTACTAACTATTCTATCATAAAGGCTTTTCACTGTTGCTTTTTTTAAATTTGATCGGGTCACATTTTACTAGGTCTTTCCAAACTTCTCATAACTGATATTCTACTCAAATAGATTATTTTTATAAATATTATATCATTCATTCTTTCTACATGTTCTCTACTTTACCATAATCCCTGCATCTTATTTCTATCCGCATTCTTTTCTAATGTCCTTATTCCTTAATTTGTCATCCATACGCACCGTTCTCATATCTACCAAACTTCGCTTCTTAATGTTGGGGCCAAGATTTCATAATTTTGCCTGTTTTGAAATGATTATTATGTTACACTATTGTCCAGTTTTGTTTCCCTTCCAATGCATTGGTGACACTGACATGTTACATAGTGTGATTAAATACCACTAGGCACACAGAGTTCGTATTATAACATGTTATAGAAAAAGTTATCTCTACTGTCTATAGAATACGTTTATAAATAACCAATTAATAGAGAATACGGATTCCACTTCAAAAATGGATAATAGCTTCACCATTTGTGGAAGTCGTGCGCTTGTTCTCCCGTGGTGGAACAGACCCATGCAAACCGGGATAGACCCATGCACATACTCGTATATTCGATTGAGATTTCATTATAATGAAGTGCGTCGTATGTTGGGCTGTAGCCTAAGTGACAAACGGTGCACACCTACTTAATGGCAAAGTTGATAACAAATAAGCCCTGAATATGAAGACTGCAACGTTTTGGAAACGACGGCATCATGTCAAAACACGCGGTATAACAAGCCGAAAAACTTTATATGTTACGAGTACTACTGATATGAAGAACAGCGAAATTCTAAAATTATATTTTACAATTGAATAGAGTTTTTGTTCACACAAATGAATTTTTGCCAGCATACTATGGCTACCCCTGACACCCTGGATGATTACTAACATATTATAACCCACTGCTCTGATGCTTGCTCTGGAATGTCAGCTATTGGAATTTCTCGCCTCCACGACAGACTCATTATAATATTTTGGAATTCAATATTTCTTCTGTTTTTGGTGCTCGTGCATATGAGAATCCGTATTTTTTTATAAATCTTCGTTTTGAGTCCTGGTTAACTGATTTATTGAACACTTTTTTCGATTTTGCTTGAAAATATTTTATAAGTGAAAATTTTCAGAGATTGATTTGCATTCAGAGCAAATTTGAAAAGTAATTATTCAATAAATTTTTTGCAATTGATTTTTTATCAAACTTTATGGAATTTAATTTTTAATAAGTCATTTATAGATTTTGTTCCAATTTTATAAAAACAGATATTTTATAAACGGCCGACGACTTTCGTGGCCTAGTTGATAAGACATTTCTTCCTGCCCGGGGGTAACGACTTCGATTCCCGTTGGTTCCGATATTTTTAATAAAGGGCTGCAGTTTGCTTTTTATTTGAGGTTTGTTTAACACCTTTCTGATTGGTTGGAACAAATTGTCACAAACCAGTCACTTGTACTGTGTATAACGAAAGTGTGATACAATACGATACACTAAAAATATTACCACATATGAACACGTATTATTATAGTTTTCACAATATTTCGGTGTACTTCATTCATTGATCGTGTATTAGAGGGCACTAACAAAGGTATTCCTATTTTTTTCAATTATTTTGATGGGTTCCGGAAGCGTTTACTTTCATAATATCTCCACTTTACATAATAAATTAATCTTCGTGGTCAGTAGGTAAGACGCCGATCTTTACACCCGGGAGAGGGGAGATTTTTTTCCAATATAGAAAATATCGTTCCCTTGGGAAGTTTTTTTGCGGTTTTCTTACCAAATATGCTTTTCTAAATATAAAAAGATGCAACAAAATAACTCATCTAATGACCGCAGCCACCACTTTCCTATCGTTACACACAATTTGTTTTAGTTAAATACATTTTTTTTCAGACAATAATAGTGGATTCAAATCCCAAGTTAGAGCTAGTTGAGAAGGATCTTCTCTCTAAAAGGCGCTATATAGTATGGTATATTTCATAAAGGTATGTAAATTGTCTTTCTATTTTTATATTATATTATCTTAAGTTCGATTAAGACCTCCTTAATTTCTTTTAGGAACACACCAGATCGTACTGAATACAATGAAAGAGTAATCTATATAAATAAAAATGTAAATGTTCGTATATAGAAAATGTCTAATCTACGAAAGTTCTCTACCGATCGCTTTGAAATTTTGACAAAAGTTAACATTCGTATACAAAAATGTTTATATATTTTTATTTATATATCGGTGTATGTAAAAAAGTTTAGAAATCAGAAAAAAAGAGCGACAAGCTCAAACTAAAGTTGACAGATATGTCACGTTACATATTCGACGTTTCGGAATTAACATTAAATATTAAATAATTCAATCTATAAAACTAAAATATTAAATAATTTAATGTTTAATTATAAATAATAAATTTTATAAATAATAGATTTAAAATTTTCAAATACGTGTATTGAAAAGTCGCGAAAATTATTTTTTTGTATAGCGACATCTGCGCTAATTTATCCACCATTTTTATTTCGTAATGTGCGTTGTTGACATCTACCTCTAAGAATATCTTTTTCAATTTGTTTTTTAAACTTATTTTTTTATTTTTCTGTTCAATTAGCGGTAAAATTTAATTGTGTTGATTGATTTTCGTTTGAATTAAAATCATATCGTGACTTGATCTCTTGGAGTGACGCGATCATTTGCTTCACAGATACAATGTGATGTTGGTATGTACATTTTTGACAAAGGTCATATTTATTTTAAACGAATTGACAAATTTTTGTTAATTTGTAACAATATGTATTAATTTGTCATTATTGTTAGTTTTTTGTGATGTATTTACCTAAATAACTTGCTATTTATTAGAATCGATATTTATTGTTCATTAATGACGCATCCAAACATGTCACATCCAAATTAAATTCGTGCGTAGTTTGCAATGTTTGTAATGTCTTTTCTTAACATTTAATTAATTCCAATAATATCTCTCATTGCTTAATATTTAATTAGTTCCAAATATCTTTGTATTTCCTTAACAATACTCCTATTGGACAAATATTTGACAAATGCGTGTCCAGATGCAAAACGATCGATCAGCTGAGATATTCTCACATCAATTGCTGGAAATTGAGAACGGAAAGGTGCAGGTTGATATGACCTCAGGACGAATTACATTGTCTCTTAACTTCTGTAATTTAGTGATGTCAAAAGAAGAGTTGGTTGAAAAAGTATTTCCCAATATTCAAATCAATTATAAGAATCACGATTGGCTGAGTGAACGAGCTATTTTTGCCGCCGAGAACAAAGACGTCTACGAACTTAACAATATTATTCAGTTTCTTTTTTAATGTTTCGCAATTTTATATGTTTTTGTTAAAACTTTCTTGCTTATTTTTCAGTGCAATCGATCTTTTATTTGAATTCAAATCATATCGTGAATTGACCTCTTGGAGTGATGCGATCATTTGCGAGCACGGCGATGAACGCGACAGACTGAGAGTGGCTGAAATACATAAAAAATATTGTATACCCACAAGCATTGTGAAATTAAACATATTAGAAACGTGTGCTTTCTTTTTTCTTTCTTTTCCATTTAACCAGACTGAGCCACAGTAAAGCGTGGCCGGGTACAGCTAGTACATTAATATAATAAGTATTCATACTTTTTGTCTTTCTTTTCAGAAAATGCATTCTGGAGAGAAAATCCTAATTTCTGAAATTCACAGCTAGCTATATAAACTTTCGATTTATGTATTATTGCAGTGAATTGCATTTATAAAAGGTTTAAATTAATTATTAGTTCAGAAATTTCTTAAAATATTTTATTTTAGAAACACGATAAGAGCAACAAAAGTCGGTATAAGTTAGACCTGAGTAAAGTACATAACATATTGCTTCGGATACCGTGAAATTTATTGATCATCCCGTTAATTGATCTTGTATCAATTATCCTTTATATGGAGGTAGCCATTGGTCATACTCGGTGCATCAGGTGCAATTATTCACGGTCGTCCCATTTGGTGTCGGCTCCCGGGAACTTGCAAGAGAATCTTGTGGGTTACCAACAAATATTGAAGGTTCATTATCAAGTGGGTTTATAAAGTACTTGTAAGATGCGTAGAAACTAAAAATAGAATTTTCTTATTTTTATTTAGAAGTTAATCTTTTGAATTTAAAAAAAAATCTAAAGGTGTAATTTAAATCCAAATAAAAAAACTTTGAGCTAATTAATTTTTTTATGTAAAATCATAAAGGGGCATTCAGTAAACATGTTGATGTAAGATCGAATAATATGTTTAAACCAAGAAGAAAGTTGGTTTAGGTGATGACAAATTTTGTAGTTTTTTTACGTGTAGTCTCATATTCGCGTATGAGCCTATATCAGAGTACAAAATATAATTATACTTTTAAAATATATAGATATTCATTCGAAATTTAAAAATATATAGATATTCATTCGAAATTTAAAATTAAATTGAATTATTTTCATGGCGTAGAAGTGTCTATAACGATATATTTCATCAGGATTTTTATATTTGATTTTGACAAAATTGTTGAATTTAAAGAAACTTTTTCGATACATGTTATGATTTATAAATGAATTTAATCAATATGATGTAATAACTCCTCATTGTGTACTACGTATTCTGGTATAAAAGTATTTGAGCATGTTTCTTTTTTCGTCACAAACTATTTAACATAGAGAATTTACAAAATTTAAGCTTTAAATATTTTTTGTATTTTCCACTAGTAAGACTTTTCAATAATTATAGTTTCGTTGTATCATACAATTTGAAAGTTAGGAAAAAAATTAAATGACACGAACAAAATTAGATTTATGCAGAACACTTTCTAAATTTTCAGATGTTATCATAAAAATGATTTGTTTTATTATTATCTCTCTAATTTCATCACTATTCTTTTGATAGTGAATTCGTCAATAATTTGTACAAATATTTAGTGAACCCTAATGAAATAAGATATTTTTTATTAAATATTTTTTTTTTTTAGAAACGGAGCCATTTTGTATATTAATACTCGTATATGTACATCGTGTGAAAAAAGGATATTTTTATGAATTTTCTAATGACTAATAGAAAAATTATAGTAGACAAAACCTATGTACTAAATTGTTTTTTGTGGGTTAATACTTTGACCCACATATTTCTTTGTGGCTTGGTTGATAAGACACCTTTCATTCAGCCCTGGGGTGACGGGTTCAATTCCCTACATTAAAAAAAAAGGGAATTTATAGGTTTTCTCCCAAGCAAACACCTTTCTGGTTGGTTGGAAGAGATTACCACGTAGCAATCAAACCGTCAAGTTGTACTATATATAACAAAAATTTAACGTAATACAATCCTTACTCAGAATTAAAATTCTTTAATTTTAGCTTACAATGGATGTTTTTTTATCAGTTTGGTCTCTAGCTCAAGAATTTGTGAAAATTAACAAATTTGTAAAAATTGAGTCAAAATAAAAAAAATTTCACGGTCAGTGTCAGTGAATTTTTTATATTTTGGCAAGCATATTTGGTTTCTAGCGAAATAAGACTAATAATGTTTTTTTAGAAATTCGAAGACCAATTTAGGGAAACCTTTACCCTTTATATTTGATGGAACATTTACTGGATCTCTAAGGTTGAGGGAATTTCGATAAAACATTTAAATTTTAAGCAAAGCATATAAGTTGGACATAGTTTGTAAATTCGTATTTGTGTCTAGTAAATGTGATTTCATCTTTAATTTTTAAGTATTTAGATGGTGAACATTTTGAAATGGTGTAGGGTGATTTATAAGCGTAAAATTTTTCCTTTCACTAGGAAAATATAATGCTAAAAGTTTGATTTGGATAACTCAAGATTGACGCTTAATCGAGTGTAGACTGAACGCATGAACATACTTAAATACTTATGATAAGTAGGAGTATTTGACCTATTTTAACAAAAAAATTGTAAGTTGTTAGACATGTAACGAAGTGTCCTTGCACAATATTACCAATACAGCGGGTTAAACAATATACACTCATGGGCTCACGAAGATTGGAGACAAATAGTGCCATCATTAGAAGACTTCATGAGCTGTATGACCATCAAAGCTTAGATTGGGCTAAAGACTATAGAGTATGTAGAGCTGCAAGCCCTGCGATGCACACCGATGGGCGGGAGAGTTCCTGCACTCATCCAGAGCAAATTAACGCATTCATTATAATCACGCTACGTAGAAGCCTTGTGGTAACCATGCACTTGCCAACATGAACATATTTGTGCATACTGTGAAAAACAGTATTCAATCATGAGAATCATGAGATACAGAGGAAACAACCTACACAACTTTTGAGAAATTTGAAAAGACTTAAAATATTCTTACAAAAAAATATTCAAGAAATTTAGAACATCATGCAAAATAAAACGAATTGAATTTGTTTTATTGATTTAATTCAGAATAAACTATGTTAAATACATATACTTGTTCGCATTGCTTCGGTATTTATTGAAATAACTAGATTTATGAAAGGAGAAATTTATATCCACTTATTAATATTAAAGTAACTATTAGGTTTGTACGTTTATCGACCGACTTCCGTGACCTCGTTGACAGGAAGCCTGTATTTAATCTCAGGTGTTACGAATTTAATGCCTGTTGGTGAATATTTTTTTAAAAAAGGTTCCAATCTAGTTTTCACTTAAGGATTGTTAAACACATTTCTGTTTGGTTGGGAAACATTGCTATATGGTAATAAACTCGTTCGGTTGTACTTTATATCACGAAAGTGTAATACAATCCAATAAACATGAAATAAATTTGTAAAAGTTAAGCAGTTTACTATATTATGTATAAATAAAGGTGATATATTATAGAAGACTAAAGAAGTAGTCCAAATGGTTATACACATATAAGACAAAAATGTCAGTACATATTTAAATTTTCGTAAATATTTTTTCACATCTTAATTAATTATGCATGATTTAACTCCAAATTAGTAAAGGTATACTAGTTATTACAAACATTTTATTATTGACATACACACTTACATACCTTTATGCAATTTTCCTGATGGAGAAGGCAGAGGAGATAGAGCACCAGACTTTCCCATCTTGACACACGTCCTTCGCCTCTTCTACATCGATGAACCTTCTCAGTCAACTCCTACGATTTCTCTGACTTTTTACGTTTCTTCATATCAAAATCATTCATATCCAACCATGCTTTCCTTGGTCTTCCTCTACTACGCCTTTCACTTATATTTGTTTTGTTAGTCTTTATTTATTCTTCATTCTACATGCCCACACTATTTCAGAGTGCTCTTCTTCATTTTACTCAACATATCAGCCATAAATTAACATTTATCCCTAATCACTTCATTCCACATTCTGCCACCTCATGTATTCTACTCATTACACGCACTTCTACTGCATTTATTTGGCTCCTTTCAGTTTTTTTTCTGCGTCTACGTTTCATTTCCAAAATTCAAGTTGGCAAAACCTATTTTACACCCACAAGATTTTTGACGTTGTACATTGGTTAGAAGAAAAACTCAGTTGGAAATATGCCCGTCATGGTGAACAAAATGCTTACATAAAAGTTAAAATGATTATATTATAATCACTACTTTACAGTATTACTAGACAGGATTATTGGTATTTGACGAATCCAGCAATTGAGATTTAGAAATATAGTGGGTGGGAGACTGAGACCGCCTTTTTTGGGGTTCCATTAGGAATCCAATCCCTGGTTCGCAGTCAAACCTTCTTACAACTAGGCCACGGATGTCATCAGTTAAATGTTTGAAATATCATATTTGATTTGTGTAAGCCTTATTTTATATCATTACCAAATTTTAAGTATCATATAAATAAAAATAAAATGGTATCCAATATACTTGATTACATTTTAAATGGAAATAAATGTTGTTTTTTGTATCTTCGACAGTGAAGATTATTTATAAAATTAACTTTAATTTTTTTTCTTTCAAGTAAAATAATTAGATTATTTTATCAAGCAAAATAAATAGAATTTAACTGTCTAAAGTTATTTTTTTTTTGTTTAAAATAACACTCATGACATAATACCGCATATTCCTATTTAAAAAGATAAATTATATCATATATGACATATGGTTACTCTACTAGTAGTGTAAGAATATTTTCAGTGGCTGGTCGCGTCTAATAAACAAATCAAAACATTGGAATTATACAGAACACGTTTAACAAGCTCGTTAATTTAAATTGCAAATTTTCTTATCCAATTATTTTTCAGACTAGTATTATCGAGCGTCTAGCGGGAGTCGAGAGGGATACTTCATTCTATAATAGTACTCGTACTTCTAGGCAACGTATCGTTAATTGTGAGGGTAACGCAGACTTGCACTTCTTTGGATACAATATTATATCTAATCAGCCTTAATGTATTGATACTGTTTACTACCTAAATTAAGTAAGGGGAAGTATTTGACAAAATATAGCTATCAACAATTGGTTAAGTATTACATTTTGGACTAATCCTTGGCTATTATTCAAGTACATCCATACCATAACAATATATTCCTTTGTTGGTAGGCAAAGAGGTAAGATCTTCTTTCCTTTCTATTCACGAACGCAACTTTTGTTACATCCATATTCATACATCTTCTCGGTTTGTATAACATTAATAAAAAATCAACCAAATCTTTAATATAATTTTAACATATTGAAATATTTGACGATACTTTATTTTGATATTCCACTAATGAAATTAATCTCCGCTACACGTGATTCAACCTCCTATCCCGAGCCTCTTTTCAGGTGGAACGGAAAGAGAGCCTCGGGATAGGAGATAGAATCACGTGTAGCGGAGATTATTGTACTAAGCGGAATAAAAAAGTTGTTAATTTTTAAATATTCTAATATGGAGATGCACCAAGATAAAGCTGAAACTTTGACAACATTTTAACATTTAATAAAAAAAGAAAAACATTCAATTTTATAATGACTTAGATTAATATTTGAATTTACAAACATATATACCGACCATCACGCCATTTCTCTGTCGGGGTAGGTGGAGAGAACAGAGCGCCATTCACAGATTCCTTCTTTCAAACTATAATTTACTTTAACCAACCATGCTTACCTTAATCTTCCCCTTACACACCTTCTACTTACATTTGCACTTTATAACTTTTTTGTTAGTCTTTCTTCGTTAATTTGTTCCACATGCCCCAAATATCTCAGTGAGCTCTTTTTCATCTTACTTAATACACCTGCCTTAGTACACATTCATCCCTTATATTCTGTATTTTGTCGTACTCTGTCACTCTACGTATTCTTCTCAATGCACGCATTTATGGTATACATAATTCATTCGGCTCCTCTCAGACTTTATTCACGTCCACGTTTCACTCGCATTCTATTAGATCAAAGTTGGCACCAAAAGACTTTTGTGAACTATAATGTTAGCAGATTTTGATATTGTCCGGTTCGCGAATATATGTTTTGGTGCTTCATAAATTTAAATTTAACTCGAGGCAAATTCCTATTGAGATAACATATCTCATTCGACGATAACAAGATAATGTATATCACATCATAAATTAAAATGTGGAATAATACATTTAATTACTTTTAATAAAGCAAATCATCTATATACAGTTGATCTGTAATCGAATAAGTCATATTATTGATACAGTTTAATCAAATATTGATTGTTATATGCGAGTACGCTGTATGTAAATAAATGATTCAACAAAAATATATTCAAACGTGTAAATTCTTGTAAACAAATACTTTAATATGATATAAAAATCCTCCCTCGTACATCTGGAATGAATGTAATTATTTTCAACGATCTCTTTGCTATGCCGTGCGTTCATGTTGATGCAAGTACAATACAATAAGGAGAAAACACTCCAAAAATGTCTCTTCCAATGCGCTTGAGTTATACTTCTTATTGGTGGGCATAGACACAGTTCATCGAATTATCCTGTATATTTATTAAGTCAATAGGTGGAAACATTGATAAACTTATTTCTCTTATAACTGACCCGATCGTTCCGGCTGTAACAAACATGGTCAAATATTTTTCTTTCCCATCAGTAGCTTAACCAATAGTTGGAAGTGAGCACTTATAAGTTCTATTCCCGAAATAGTATCACCGGTAACTTATAAAAACTTCAGGTCCATATCAATTCATCTGATTTGAAATTATTGAAAGAGTATTTTTTAACGAACTTAATTCTTTATAAACGGTTTAATCTCTTGAAATCAGGATCTCGACTTGAACTTCGAACCAAATCCATACTTGTTAAGATAACAGATGATGTGAGATAGAAAATGCCTTCCAAACAGTTAACAATATTGTGTCTCCTTGATTTCAGCAACTCACTTAATACTGGAGATTTTGATTTGCTTTTAGCACGTATGCGTTTATTGAACTTCTCAGAACATGTCATTGCTGACTTATTAAAAAAGAAATTATTAGTCCTGTTAGCTCCATGAGCATGTTTCGGACTGGATTGATCTCTCTGTGGGTGCTCCGTAGGGTGGTATTCTCTCACCGCTTCCTTTCTGTATATTCATTTACTCAATAATTCAGATCTTATACCACCTTTATTATGTGAATAAATATTCAGTTCAACCCTAAATGACGACCTCTATGGCGCATTGGTAAAACGCTTGTCTTCCGAGCCCAGCGGTTGCGAGTTCGATCTCCGTTGAAACCTGTAGTATAAAAAAGAGATTCCAGTCTGGCTTTCACCTCGGGCTTTTTGAACATCTTTCTAGTGGGGTTTAAGAGATCGCAACATAGCAATAAGCCCGCCAGGCTGGAACACAATACAATACAATGTTTTCAAACATAACTTGACACTAAAAATAAAGTTCTTCGGATTATTTCTGAATGGGAAAAGGAGTATAGCTTTCTTATGAATCCCACTAAGTCTCAATCGGTCTTCATTAGCAGTCCTAGAATTCTCAGAAAATTTAATGCTGGCATTCTTTCCCAATAATATTTATTGAATGGATGCATACTTCGATTAAGCAAAAAAGGTGAACATTATAGGAAACACTTTCGATAATACTCTCTCAAGGCGAGAACATATAAACGAGGTACGCTAGCGTCACTTCGGTCTTGGACTTGCGCTCCGCTCAAGGTTAGATTGCCTCTTGGTATTGCCAGTTCACCTTTCTTCCTCTTATCACGCCGTCCTTAATTTTTCTAGCCGTTAAAATTTGAAACCAGCTTATTAGCTGCTATTGCTGTAAGGCTTGCACTCACATTGGCTTAGTTTAAAAAGGTGATTTAAAAATCATTAAATCTCTCTTCAATGTCAGCGTAGCTTTACTAATTCTGTAATATATTTTTCATTCTCGATTCCGTCCTTTTCCAAGTATATTTTCTCTTAATGTCTTTACTCTATAATTTAAATATTTTGTTGATGCAACCTTTCAACCAACAATTAGCACAACGTATGTAACTCCTGTCTGGTTTGATGGAGGATATAAACGTAATCGAAATCTATAAGCCCGCTTATTGTAACCTTATGCGATGAAGTAGCAAATAAATAAAAAATGGACTTCCAGAATGCATTTTTACCTTATTAATTTTTCTTCTCCCCTGAATAAATATTTAACTTATCTATTTCTTAAATGTTTTTTGCGTGTGTTTTTTAAATTTGTAACCTTATGTTCACAACTCATTGTTTATGCGAATGTCTGATCATAAAATGATGAACTTTGTGACCTAGTTGGCAGCACGTCGGGTTTTCAGCTTCGAATTCAATTCTCAATAGAAAATAACGTTCTAGTCTCGTTTGCAAATAAGGACATTTTACAATTGTATGGTTGGTTAGAACAAAATTGCCACGAGCCTGCTTCTTAGAACTGTGTACAGAAGAGGTGTTATCAAATAAAATATTATTATTTTCAGTGTATAATCTCAGTCAATGAAATATTTATTAATTAAAAAATAAACGAGATTTAAATGTATTAGCTTCCATTATGAATAATAATACAAATTGTACCAATCATCCAATAATATTGTACAACACAAAATGACATAAAGTCAAGTAAAATTAATTAAATTAACAATAAAATCCTTCAGTTTGAAAAAGTTATGCCACCTTAAAAACCAACACCCATACGAAATCATAGGGAAAAATACAAAAAAAAATGAATACGAGTAAGATAAAATGGAATAATCAGTCTCTCAGCCAAAACCTTAGACTAAGAAAGGGCACTCTTCTTCTCAATAACATCTACCTAAACGTTAGACTAAGAAAGGGCACTCATCTTCTCAATAACATCTACCTAAACCTTAGACTAAGAAAAGACACTCCTCTACTCAATAACATCTACCTAAAAATACCTATCAAAACAAACACAGGTTACCATAATTGATAAATTTTAAATTGATAAAATATATATAGAAAAAAAAGAAAATTCAATATATTTTGTGTAAATTAGTGAATATAAACAACTGACTGGAATGAAGTAGTCAAAATATGTTATATAAATTTCAACTTCACTGATTTTGTAGGTCTTAGTATTAATTATAAGTTTATAAATATTTAATTAATGATTTTATTTAGATTTTTTCCTTACTTTCAAAAAATATGTAGCGAAGATGTAAGTCGAATACTAAACATTAAATATTGCAATATTCCAGTACCTCAATTTAATAGTTTAATATACATTTTCTTTGGAATAATTAACAAGCAACTCTGCTACTAAAATGAGTATAAATATACAAACAACTACTTTGGATGTAGACACATCAGAAAATTATGTTATTTATACTTCAGAGTGACCTAATTGGAACAAACGTTTATCTCTCGCCAGACATGTTGCCTTCTGGCACACCTGTTCAAGCAACTGTATTATCGTTCATAAATAATAATCTGCTAATTATCAATATTATCAAGAGCTGCCGCCTCAAGTAAAATACGGCTGCTTGTTTGAACATTGAATAGTTGAAAATGTTTTCTTCATACTGTTTAAACAATCTTTAAGGGACCGTCACGGTAGGAACAATAATTATGACACCTGTCGGTAAACTCGTAAAGAATATTCTTCGATGGTGTAGGGTAAGTAAAAGAACAACCAGTCCGAGTTATTCGAGAATTAGTACTTGATGATTTTGATGATCTTTCAGTGTTACCCATTTAAATTTTAATAAACTTATTTTGATATGAAACATAAAAATTAAGGGATACACCTTTGTAAAAAAAATTCGTTAAATACAGTGTATGTTATTTACATCACAATAAATAACGATATCCTAAATATTTTCCGACAATTTGTAGACAACGCTTGTTTGATTCGACAACCTCCGTGGCCTAGTTGTATAGACGCCTATCTTTCGACCCGGAGGTTGAGGGTTTGATTCCCGCTGGTACCCAGTTATAAAAAAATAAAAAAAGGTTTTTTCTCTGGTTTTCACTATAAGCCTCATCAACATCTTTCTGGTTGGTTGAAGGAGATTACCACATGACAGTAATGCACAGGGTTGTACTTTATACAAAAAAGTGTTATACATGATTTGTTCGGAAGCTGCTGCAGCTGCTAGACGTGATTTGTTATGTATGAATATTAGTGAATTCGAGTTCCAGGTTAATGCGCCCTTGAGGAGAGTTGGCTCTCTAAACGGCGCATTATAAAATTGTCTTGAATTGAATCGAAAATTGTTATTGAAATTTGTTTTATCTCAAAATTAAAACATAGTGACCTCATTCATATAAATTTAAATGTTACAGTCATAAGAGAGTACGGCAAAATATAATAGGGGATGATGTTTATATGGTTACACTAAGATAAATAGAATGGGAGTCTTGGTAGATGACGATCGAAAAGAATAAGATTGGTCCAAGTAAATGAAATTTTGAAAAAAAGAAAAGGTAAGGAGTGAGTATCTGTGTTAGAAAATATATAGATGAGTAGGAGGTGAAGGAAGTATGTCATGATAAGAAAGTTTGGCTTTCTGTCCTCTCTGCTTACCTCAACTGAGAAATATCGTCATGGTATGTATGTATGTATGTTTTCATACCGGTACATATTTTTACTATACTGTAGTACTTTTTAGTACTACAGTATAGTAAAAATATGTACCTATGACAGTATTTTTGATAAAAAATTAAGTAATTAAACCTTCTAGCCAATAAAAACCTTAAAAAATGACGAGGCAGAAAAGTTGTGTTTTCACAAAATGCAATTATCAAAAACTGTGTTTTCAATTAATGTTTTTTAACCTAAAAATGAACATGCGTTTATAAAGAATACTACGTTATTAGTCAAATGTTCCGTTAAAAATCTGTTTTTTTTTATCATAGAGGTACATTGTCATGTAAGTACTTTAGAAACAAAAACTATATGTTATTTGAAAATAATTACCGTAATCAGACTTTAGCTTTGGTATTTCACTAAACAAACTAAATTAAATTCCTGATAAAACTTAACATTAATGGAGAAAAAACTTCATATTGCTAGATACATTTTTGTATAGTGCTGTATCAATTTGCCAAGCAAAACAAACGATAAGACAAAAATACCCATCATCATTACAAGACCATGTATTTCGTAGGACTTGCAAGTATAATTAACGTTGCACTCCATCTTTAGCTTGTTTTAATGAGAACGCTTAAGATTTTCTGGTCCCACTTTGCTCTGTCTCTCTATCGATGAATTGATTATTTAATGAGACTTTTGGATTCCAATATAAGATTGTCAACTGTTTTTCATAGTTCATGCATTACAATGTCGTAGTCACTTCATTTTGGTTGAATTTATCAGGTCCACCAAGCCATGATTACTACACACTCCTTCTTTATAATGAATTATATCTACTGAAGATAGGGCCATATATTTTTCAGGCGATTTTTCTATTTATCGTGACGACCTCCTTGGCCTAGGTGGTAAGTGGCTGGTCTTCCACCTTAGGGTTTGGGATTTGATTTCTAGTGGTACCAAAAAAAAACAAGAATTGATACAGGGGTTCCAATACGAGTCAAATAATTTGTTTTGTAACAATATTCGTACGCGCTAGATGTGTGCGAGTGTTCTTGCTTCTCTACGTGCTGTATCATTTCCAACACGTGTACGGTGACCACCTATGAGTTATTTGCTGACTACAGTTGTTTTTAATACATTAATCCATTGTGGTATTAAGAAAATTTAAAAAAAATATGTTCGATTTGAAAATGTCATAATAAAAAAGTTAAATGCTTTTTCAAAAATAAAGTAGTTACCATACACAATAACATGATTTGGCATCTTTGTGAGCAGACGATACACCTCTATCTAATAAAGTCGTAACAATTAAGATGACTCGAGATATGCATAATGAACAACATCGATTAACAACATTAAAACCGAATGCAGCAAAGCTACAAATCCGAGCGCGTCATAATTGCTGGGATATTTTTCACCACATCGCGCATCGTTCTGTTCCGTTGTGAGTTGTGACCATACCTCGTCGCTCGGTTATGGAACGTGCAATTAAAAATCTGGTCACACAGAAACCCATTGTCTCTGGCCTGTTGTATGTGAGGGTACTGTAAAAATATTTTTTATGCGCGTTCGTTAGGGATGCCTATCGAGAAATATTCGTTTAAGTGCCACGGATTTGATGAACGAACATTCCGCAAAACTCTTTTTTCGAAATCTATTGAAGCAATTCATTAGATAAGGTCAGTTAACTTTCTGATAAAAAAAATCTTCGTTCAATACGTTATGTGAGATGATTGACAAAGACGAATAACTTTTATTTATATTTCAAATACGTAAAAGCAACATTGCAAGAGGTGCAATACTGTTTTTTACTATACTACTACATTTGTACTTCTTTTCATTTCGTGTGGTACCATTCAACATATGGTAAGGTTGTGGGCTGGGTGTGAACTGAAAAACATCTGACATCCTCGAGGCTCAGCTTACCCTCCTGTTAGTGAAGATGTATCTCGATTGTGAAAATGTTTTGAGACGAACCCAGACCGTTTGATAGCTTTTTTCTCAAATATATTTTCTTTTCTATTGCCTTAATATATACGTTCAATTTCAGGATATGTATGTGCATACTATATTATTTTCAATAAATCTATGTGTATTATTATTTCCAATTCGGTTATTCGAACATATTGAAATATGTCGCCGGGAGGTTATATTTGCCTTGGCTTCGGAACTCAAATCTTCGGGTTTAGATCCACTAAAGTAGGAATGGAACTCGTGGTTCGGTGGTGTAAGTGATGGCTACCACTACCACACATGCAGTACTAACAATACTCGTACATTTACTCGACGCGCGCAAGTATTGCTACCAGACGATTTTTTTCCAGACCTTTTTTAAAAAAACTTTGGGTACCATCGGGAATTGAACCCGAAACCCCCGGGTGGAAGTCAAGTGTCTTATCAGTTAGGATACAGAGGTCATCATATTTAATTCAATACATTTATATTTAAAGCTATTTTATTTCTTTTATAATTGATTTTTCGGAGTAACGAAAATAAAAAAAGGTTGAGTTAATAATAAATAACATTATATTCAAATTAGAAACAGCTCTTAATAAATTAACGCCTTCTATTCAAAATGGTTACAGTTCTTTGTAAATAAAAACTTACAAATTTTGTCATTATACTTGGATACGAAGTTCTTTTTCCTTGATTCGGTTGTTTCATTATACGAGTATTATACTATTGTTTTAAATATTATAATAAAAATTGTTCCGCGTTAATAATGCTTCAGTTTTTATATTAGTTCTTATTATTTAACAATTACGAAAAATGTTTTATAATATGAAAATAGATTCAAATGGAGAAATATGTAATACTTCCTCCGTCCTCTGTAAACGACTTCTGTAGTCTAGTTGATAAAACACCATGATGTCTTCCAGCCCGGGGGATATGTGTCTGATTCCTGGTATACTCAATTTTAATAAAAACATCTTTATGGTTGGCTAGAAAGAATTGTAATTTCATAATAAATCCGCCAGATTGTACTGTATAAAACAAAAAGTTCATATTAAAATATTACGTGTTTCTTATTACAAGTATTTTTAATATTGTCACTAAGAAATACCTTAAAAAAGTATTTTCATACCTTAATATTATGTGAAATATTTCTGGTAACTATGAACGAGATGCATGTTTTTAAAAAAATCACAGACTTAATAAAATCAATTCTCGGTTTTGAAGAATTTTAGACTATCCGATTGTTCAACTTACTCGTAGTTGTACCGAAAAACATAATGCCACTGAATTATAATTTTCATATTTATTATTTTAAAATTTACTAAATAATTTAGTATTTAAAATTGCGTTTAGTTTTTCATACAAAAATATTATTTTGTGTTCTGATGAGACAAAGAAAACCCTGTCATGATTCGTATCCCGAATATATCAAAAGTGTTTGATAGTATTTCGATATTTTATAACAGGGTGTACGGGTTCATTTATACAAAATGTATACCAAGGTAAAACAAAACCGAGAATCATTTCTATTCAGTTGCCTGATATTAGTGCTTATTGCAGTGCATGTACATATTATATTATATTCGTATAGGCTTATTGTGGGGATTGTTCCCACGTCACCAGCGAGGGGTCAAGGCAAAGACGCCAACAAATAGCTAAGTGTACGTAACACGCCACAGTGAACAATCAAAAATCTTATTTATGAAACATTGTTTGATTTTTTACAAGGTACTTCTTCATTTTGTTGTCATTGCTTCGGAAAATTTTTGGTGTCTTAGGCCAACGGTCAATTAGAGTTTACCTAAAACGGAAAAAAAATGATATAATTTTTATACAATATATAAAATGTGATACAGATAAATTTATTAAATTTAAATTGAGATTGTGTGAGTTTAAATATATCCGCGATAAAATCTGAAACATTTGACCAACTTTTAGACCACTTTTATGCAATCAATAGATTCTTATGATGCTAACCATCTTCATAAAAGTTGTAGTTTGTCTTTGAAAATAAATATAAAGAAACACAACATATATAACGCCACTAAGAGAGTAGACTTTCTTCAAGAGCGCTTGAACTCGATATTATTGACAGATTAAAAATATTACATAAGAAATAAGTTCGGTGTAAGAATAGGAAGGTGAGGGCTATAACCATTTTATCTATAAATGTTTAGAAAAACGAACTTGGTAAGAAAACTGCAAAATTGTTATCAAAGGAAGAAGAATTTAAAAGAAACGTTTGTAGATCTTTCGATATGAGATGGTAACACATTCGAATTTAGGTGTAGTATAGTGTTTGCGTTTAGTGTTCATATATTCTTAGATTTTGATAAGACCTCTTAAAGAGGGTTGTCTTCAGGTGTTTTACAAAGCTACACACGCCACCCTTATTTCTAATATTTTGATGCAGAGCATTCCATACCACTAGATCAGCAACAGCAAAAGTAATGATAAAACTTTTTAAAACATTTAAAAAAAAAATCTACAAATTCCGAGTTCAACAATTAGCTGTAATTGGGTTATAAATTTTGTGTATTTTAAATCATCTTAGGTGGTTAAATCTTCCTTTTATATATGAAAATTATTATTGAAAATAAGTTTATGCTTGAAAAAGTTTTTTTTCTTTGTTAAATATTACTTAAATAATTGATTGAGGTAAGTTTTTGGTACACTCTAGTGATGGACAGAATTTAATGTAATCTTTATCATAATTTGGTGGTTAAAGAGGGTTATAAAGTTGAAGCTAGAAAAAAAATTATACTGACATGAAATCACAAACTTTATGGAAAATGTGTAGTGTAAAAATAAAACATTTTATATTTCTACGTTACGTTAAAATACGCGCCTTTCCGTCAACTACACAAATAAGAACGCTACGGTTATAAATTAGAATGCAGTGTTTTTTTTCTGTGTACTGAATTTATGTCCCGACCCCGTTATTATAAGTTGCTTTGGATTAACACATTTGTTGTATACATTGGACTTATTGCCATGTGGCTATCTCTTCCAAGCAACCACAAATATGTTAAAAAGGCCTTAAGTGAAAACCAGGCTGGAACCCGATACAGTAAATTTATAACTGAAATGAAAAAAATGGCTGATGGAAATCAGACCAGATCTAATAAGCGATAACGCCAACACAAGATAAAAACTCAAATAGGATCAAAATCACGCAATGGAGAGAAGTATTTCATGCGATTTTTTTTATTTTGGCCTTTTCCTTGACATTTGTGGATTAATGAGTGCTATTTTGTATTCACAAATCAGTTAATGT